>JASDQU010102920.1:126811-137271 GCA_032191745.1 Picea mariana | reverse complement strand
CCATAACATGTGATTCCTTTGGTGTTACTTGAAACCTTGCAACATGTCCAACTACCTGCATCACATTTGGTCTGGAAGCTATTACATAGAGTAAGTTGCCAATCATCGATATGTATTGTCTTTGATCTGCATCCTTAGAATTATCATCCTTACTTAACTTACAACTAGTCTGCATAGGAGCACTGACTGGTTTGCAATATGTCATTCCAAACTTCTTCAACATTTCTCTGATATACTTGGTCTGGGAGATAAAGATACCTTTGTTACTCTGACATATCTAGAGAACCAAAATGAAAGACAACTCTCTAAGAAAAGACATCTCGAATTCATTCTGCATGTATTTGACAAATTTCTGAATCATCCTATCATCATCACTTCCGAAGATAATATCATCAACATAAACTTCAATTATCAGGATATTATCTTGATTTACCTTTATGTAGAGATTGTTGTCTGCATTTCCTTTCTTGAACCCTTGTTGTTGTAGGTATCTGTCCAGTCTTGAATATCATGCTCTAGGATGATCCAGAGTTATGAGCAGAACGAAATGAATAACAGATTGAATACAATAACATAGAGATATGGATAATAACAACAGATATCGAGTGAATAATAATTTCTATTAAATAAAGAAAATAGGCTAAACTGTAAAACCGCAGAACTGAAAACAAATTGCTCGAATGGTGGTATCTATCTATGAGAAGAGATGTGGCTGCTACATGCATTCGTCTAAGAAGAATGATTATAATGAGACTCCAGAGGCCTTTTTAACATTACTCATGAATTCAAAAACCCTAGACATCCAAAAATCTAACCCTAAGAGATAAAACGCCAAAAGTTATGTGGGCCCCGATGGGTAAGATGGTATCTCAACTTCTCAAGGTCATAAATTTTTCATACGACCTTCGTTTTAGGCATGTGATACCCCGTTGAAAAGGTCTTTTCAAGAAACACACATTATATCATCAAACTCTAACTCTAATTACATTTTCACTGTGGCAAGCAAAAAAAAACATTGTTCAGGGCCCCAAAACGGCCCTAGAAGTAAAGAAAGATGTATTGACATGAAAAAATTCAAAATAAGCCAGTTGGAATAGGTGGGTGACCTCCAATATCCACTTAGATGTTGTGTAGGGATTTAGGACAACCCTGGAAGTGCAGAACCCATAATTACAAATAAATGTCATCATTATAGAGAAATGTATTGAACTAACAACTGTCAATATGAGCCAGTTGGAATAGGTGGGTGGCCACCATTATCCACCTAGGTTAGTCCTCCCCCCTTAGGAAGCAATGGTCTCAATTGTTTTGAGTGCCCCCATCAGGTGAGGAAATTTCTACTGAATTTGGCCACGGATGAGCCACTTGCCTTGGTGTAGGATTTGCCCTACCTTAACAACCCAATAAAGTTGGATCCTCTATTGGCAAGTGCCCTTGACCTGTGTGTCCACTATCTGATCAGTGGATGCTTGTTCCATGGAATTAGGGTTGAGCTCTATTGGTGTCAATTTTTCTGCGATCTCTGAGGTGTCTAATAATGGTGGAAAATATGGTTAAAATAGGTCCACATTGAACACTGGGTGCAAGCCAAGGAAGGGGGGAGTGTTGAGCTCAAGAGAATTGTGAACCACAGCCTTGGTGATAGTGTAAGGCCCATAGAGAAGTGGATGAAGCTTCCGATGGGGCCTTGTAAGGCACTCTTTTTGCAAATGTAAACAGACCTTGTCTCCCACCTAAAACTTGTGCTATACCGGGTGTTGATAATGGCCTTGCTTGTACTTAGCGTTGGCTTTATGCAAAATCTCATGGACCTATTGGCAGATGTCTTGAATCTGCTCAATGAATCGGGTGGCTTTTTCGGCCTCAGAATAAACATGGGAAGATTTTGCATGTGTGGTTGCAAGAGGTAGTGCAACATCAATAGGACCCAAGGGTTGGAATCCTAGCCCTACCTAAAATGGACTATGGCCGGTGGAGCTATGGAGATTTGTGTTGTAGTTGTGTTGAACATAGGGAAGACTCTCTCTCATCCCATGTATGTGAATTCTTAGAGTTATACTTGTGTAGGATGTGCACAATTATCTGATTGACGACCTATGTTTGGCCATCGATTTGGGGGTGGAAGGTAGTGGATTTAGTGAGCTTGGTATCGAAAAGTGACTAGAGACTTGACCAAAATGTGTTGAGGAACATGTTGTCCCAATCTGATATGATGGTCTGTGGTATCCCAAAATGGACCCACACCCGTTCGAAGAAGATCTTGGAAGTATCTGTCATTGTGATGTTATTCTTACAGGTTGTGAGAATGGCCATCTTCGAAAACCGATCAACCACCCAAAATACACAATCATTGTCTTGCTTGGTGGACAAAAGGCCTGACATGTAATCCATCGAGCTAGATTCCCAAGGCATCTTGAGAGTAGGAAGAGGGGTGTATAAGCCTTGCTTCTTGATGGTTAGCTTGGAAATGGCACATACATTGCAAGATATGATATACTTGTTGATGTACTGTCAAATTTTTGGCCAATAAACATGTTTCTGTAGAACAGCCACAGTTTTCTCCACGCCAAAGTTTCCTGCCATCTGACTATAGTGAGCCTCCCAAATTAGCTTTGCATGATCGCTTGTGGGAACACAAAGGTGGACCAGATGGGATAACAGTCCATCCTGAATGTGAAAATCAGTGACATTCATGCATGTACCCAAGAGCTGATAGGTGGTGGTGAATTCAGGGCCACGCCTATAAAGTTGGGGCCACTCAGATGCCTCATGCCCACAGGAATGGAGCACGGTGGTGAGTGCAACAATGGGAGGTCGACTAAGGGAGTCAGGGACATGATTTGTGCTCCCTATATTAAACTTGATGTTGATATGGAAATGTTGCAGGTATGTGGATTGCTTTTGATGGCAGTCATTTTGCATTTCCCTTGTGTCTGTATGAAATGCAGAGGTGGCTTGTGATCAATGTGGATGATTGTCTCCTTTCTCAAAATGTAATGTTTCCATTGACGGTAGGCTTGAAAAATGGAATACATTTCCTTGTCATAGGTGGGGTATTTTTGGATGGTATCTGAGAGTGTCTCACTATGGTATGCTACTGGATGACCATGTTGAGTGAGAAATGTGCCTACAACATAGTCGGAGGCATTAGTCTCAATCTCAAATAGTTGTTGCAGATCGGGTAAGGAGAGTATTGGAGCTAAGCTCAAGCGATGCTTTAGATCATCAAATTCTCGTTGTTGTCCCTTCCCCCATGTGAACTTTACCTTGCCACCACCCTTGGTCACTTGGCTGAGGGCCCATGCAATATGGGAGAATCCCAACACAAACCTTCGGTAGAAGTTGGCAAGTCCCAAGAATCTCTGAAGCTCGGTTAATGTGGACGGGGCTAGCTAGTCACGGATGACTTGGATATCAGTTGGATTCACATGTACCCCATGTTCATCAACAATGTATCCCAAGTATTGGACCCTATTTATGCCAAAGGATCATTTTTCCAAGTTGGCATATAGCTTGTGCTACCGCAAAGTGCTCAAAACCTGTTGAATATGCTACATGTTCTCCTGCCAATTTATGTTGAAGATGAGGATGTCATCCAGATATACCACCACAAAAGTGTTGGTGAAGGGTCTCAATACATCATCCATCAACCTCATAAAAGTTGTTGGTGCATTTGTTAATCCAAAGGGCATGACCAGCCATTCGAAGAGACCTTCTTTAGATTTGAAAGTTGTCTTCTATGCATCAATTGATTTGATGGGAACTTGGTGGTAGCCAGACTTTAGGTCAATCTTGTTGAAGAAATTTTCCCCCTTGAGTTGGTCAAGAAGGTCATCAATTTGGGGAATTGGGTACTGGTTCCTGACTGTGATTTTGTTTAATGCTTTGTAATCAATGTAGAGCCGCCAAGTCTTGTCTTTCTTCTACACCAGTATAATCAGGCTTTTGCAAGGGGAGGATTTGGGTTAGATGTGCCCCTTTTGAAGCAGCTCCTCGATCTGGAACTTGATTTCGTCATTTTCCATCAGTGAGCGATGATAGACTATTCCATTAGGAAGAGGTGCACCGGGGGTTATATCAATTAGATGCTTGACTTGGCAGTGCATTGGTACCCCGATGGGTGAGGAGAAGATGTCTTTGTACTCTTCCACGATCCCATCCACTTGCTTTTGCTACAAAGAAAGGCTCTGTGTAGAGGTCAAGGATGTGACGGTGACCTTCTACTCACTGCGAGCATGAATCACAAATAAGACAAGCTTCTCGATCTGTGAAATGACCTTACTGCATTACTTAGCAAAGATTAAAGAAATAACGGTAGGGGCACTACCTCTGATATCAGCTACAATTGTCTACCCAAAGTAATAATAACACTCTGGGGTCTAGACTCATACACAACATGTCACTTCCACAAATATGGCTAGCCTAAAAGAACATCACAAAATTCAAGTGGAGAAATATCGCACAATACCTCGTCTTTGAAGGGCTTGATGTCGTAGGGCATATGACATTGTTGGCTTACGCAAAGATCTATTCCTTGGTGAAACCATTCGATGGTGTAGGGTTGCGGGTGCGGGTGTGGTCTTGGAACCAGTTCCCATGTGTCACTATTCTATATCTGATCTAATGCTTCATCCATATCTTTGATCCAGTGCTCATCCTTGCTAGCTTCTTCAAAATTTCTTGGCTCAATAGTAGATAGTAGTGCTAAGTGTTGTTGTTCTTGTGAACATATCCTTCTTTTGGTTTCAACTCCTGCATGTTTATTCCCAATAATTTGTCCTAGTGGATTATTCTTCCACACTCGTCTGCTAGGGGTCTTTGGAGGTGTCTGAAGATATTGTTGCTCATTTTCTTGTTGCTATGCTTCCAACTGCTCTTCTTCTTCCTCTTTTGCTTCTTCTTCCTTCAATTCTTCTTTGTGAACTTGTTCCACTTATTCTTTGCTTCCTTATTTTATCTTTTATCCATCAGTGTCTTCAATCGTCACATTGATAGTTTCCACTATTTTTTTGAGTCTTAGATTAAATGATTTGTATGATTTAATCTTTCTTGAGTACCCAACTAGTATGTCTTTATAAACCTGAGAGTCAAACTTTTTTATCCTTCCATCTTCTCTTTTGATGTAGCATTTGCTTCCAAATACTCTGAAATGCTTCACATTTGACGGTATTCCTTTCCATAGCTCATAGTGAGTCTTGTCACAGTTATTTCTGAGCATTCCTATGTTCTGGATGTGAATTGTTGTATGCCCTCCCTGTACCCCGAAGACGTATGTCAACTTCGAATCCATTAACATAGTTCTGCCCATTTATTGTAATATTCTATTCTTTCTTTCAATGACTCCATTTTGTTGAGGTGTCCTGGCTTTCGAGAATTTCCTCTTTATCCCATGATCACTACAGAAATCCATAAATTCTTTTGATGTAAACTCTCCTCCATTGTCTGATCTCAAACATTTGATTTTCAACTCTATCTCAGTTTCAACCATCTGTTTGTATGTCTTGAAGTTTTCAATTGCCTCTAACTTCTTCTTGAGAAAGAAAACTGTAATCATTCTTGTGTAGTCATCAACCAGTAGCATGAAGTATTGTTCACCTTTTAATCCCTTTGTTCTTGTCAGTCCAACTAGATCAGTATGTACAATCTCTAGTGGTTTTGTTGTGGAGTATTCCTTTGACTAGAACTTTGTCTTGGTTTGTTTTCCCTGTAGACAATGCTTGCATAGAATGTTTGTTGGCTTCGAGATCTCAAGCATTTCTCTTACTGCTTCCTTTTTGCTAACTTTGACAAGATTATCAAAATTTATGTGACCATTTCTCTTATACCAGAGCCAACTTTCATCGCCCTTTCCTAAGCAACATTTTTCTTTTCCGATTTCACTTAGAACATATATGTTACTTGGATTTTTAACAGTTGTAGCCAGAAAATTGCATGATCCTTCTTTCCTTATCTCGCATTTCTTTGAATCAAACACAAATCTATGTCCTTGACCACACATTTGAATTACACTTAGCAGATTGTGTTTCATGTCTTCGATCGGTAGAACATTTTCTTCCATGGCATCCTTGCTTCCCAGTTTGATTGTGCCTCATCCAATAATTCTGGTTAGCTTGTCACTCCCAAATAATATTGATCCATCTCTTTCCTTCTTCAATGTCAGAAACATGTCCTGATCACCTGTCATATGCTTTGAGCATCCACTGTCAACATACCGTCCACATTTCTTGTTTTGAGCTTGTAGAGAAAGGTTGCATTCTTCATTGTTGAATTGATATTTCTTTCTTATCCATATCCTTTGTGGTTCCTTCTTATGATTGTTGATATCCTGCTTTGGTTCCCTTGGATGAATAGTGAGTCTACAATAGTTAATCATATGTCCAAAGTTGTTTCACTTGTAGCATTCTACCTCATCACTCAATGATCCAAATATATTGTAGTCTCTATTACGTGCTTCATAAGATCTTCTTCGATAAATATTTCTTGTATATCCTTCATTATTACTTTTGTTCTTGGTATTGGATCTACAATTTACTACTTTGTGGCCAAAATTATTACATGAATAACATGAACCAAGAAAAATAGTTTGATACCTGGGAGTGGAAGATCTTTTGAATGATGTTGCTCTTCTAAATTGTTCTTCTTATTGAGGTCTTTCTATAGCTGGATGCTACTAATACTGTCTTCTGAATCTTCTAGGGGGTGTAGTATCTATGCAATCTTCATCTTGAATCTTCTTGTCTTCTTCCTTCTTAGGGAAACCTCTAACAACTTCTGCATATCTTCTTGGTTTTGCTTCGTGTTTTGTCGTTTGGAGATTGAAACTTTCTTTGTCTACATATGGTTGTATCCAAGTCCGTATCTGTCATAATAAGGTCTTTGAATGCTAATGATATTATCATATATTTTGGTGATTTTTAGTTGCATGTCCTTCTTTTGAAGATCTTTTCTTCGAGTGACTATCTTTGCTTCCAAGCCTTCAATGGTCCTGTCTCTTTCTTCTAACTGCCCTATGAGTGCTCCTTTAATTTTCTTGTCTTCTTCTACCTGGAGTTTTAGGTTCGTGATCATCTGCTCGACTTCTTTGGAGTTCTAATATTCTTCTTTCTTCATTAGTTTTTCCTAGATTGACTATTTTTCCTTCTTTTCCTTCTTTGCAACTTCTATGGCACATATCAATTCTTCCTTGTAATCGACTTTTGCCTCTTCACATTCTTCTTCAGAGAATTCTTCGTCAGAATATTCTACTTCCATGAATAGTACCCTTTTTGTGTCATTGTCACTGACTTCATCTTATGAGGAACTGTCTTCCTTGGTGCAGAGACTTTTCTTAAAAAAAAAAATTTTGTTTCTTCTACCCTTTTGGATTTGCTTGTTATTTTTAGAGTCATCTTCTTCATTACCTTTCTTTTTCTTATAGGGACATTTATTAGCAAAATGACCAACACCATCACAATTAAAACATTTCAATGGAAGCATACCTTTGTATTTGTTGGTTCCTCTTTTCAGTCTTTTGACGAAGTTAGCCATCTCTCATCTTCCTCTGAATCATCGTTACAACTACAATTTGAATTTGGATTTTTTTTATCTTTCCTCTTTGTCTTCTTGGATGCCTTGAATGTTGCTTCCTTCGTAACTGGATTATCTTGCTCTATCCTCATTTCATAAGTTGTGAGTATCCCATGCAACTCATCCATGGTCATTTTAGCTAGGTCCACTCTTTCTTCTAGAGATGAATTTTTTGAATCAAATCTCATTGGTAGATATCTTAATGCCTTTTTAACAATGACTTGTTCCTTTATCTCGTCTCCCAAGCCTTTGATGTTGTTTACTATTTCGTCGACTCATAGAAAGTAGGATTCTACGTTTTCATCTTCATTCATCTTCAATTGTTCGAACTTGGTTCTGAAAATCTGAAGTTTTTCTTCCTTAAATTTCGCATCTCCTTTGTAGATAGTCTTCAGTTTATCCCACATTTCTTTTATAGATTCATGGTGCATAATCTTAGTATGTATCAATTTAGCCACACCATTCTTGATAGCGTTTCTAGCCCTTGAATCATTTTCTTCGAGCTTCTTTCCATCTCTATCTGTCATGGGAGTGGCAGGTGCTTTGTATCCATCTACTACCGATCGCCAAACATCGAATCCTTGTGCTTGTATATGAGTTTTCATTCTTCTGCTCCAGAAGACATAGTTTTCTCCATCAAACTGTGGTACCCCAATCTCGGTGTGATCCATGATCTCCTTCTAGTGGTTAAACCACTTCTTGAAGGACCTTCTCTGATACCAATTGTTGGATTACTGAGAGGGGGGGTGAATCGGTAATGAGCAATTCTATTACTTTTAACCGCAATATTCTTCAACAATAGTAGTTTGTCATTAGAATTCAATATATCATTAGCAATATAATTATAAACAACATCACATCACAATAGGTACACAGTACACCAGAATTTGCGTGGAAACCCAAATGGGAGAAAACCACAGAATGAGTTTCTTATATATCAAACGAATACATTCATTGGAAGCACCAACTCCCTGGTTCTCCAGCTACAACTGGAAGGAAGCTCCAACCCCCTATTATCAAGCTACAACCTAAAGGAAGCTACAACTCCCTAAATTCTATGGCGCCAAACAGAAAGAGGCTACAACCCCTTGAGTTCTTTGGCTCCAAGCAAAAGGTGGCTACAACCACTTATCTTTTCCCCATCCTACCTCCCTAAAATATAAGTGTAGACCAATTGTCATTATCACAAACTATGCCACTATCACTGCCACTGTGTCTCCACCACAAGTCGCATAATGTCTTTGAGCAATTAATTGTTTGATATAGTGATATTTTATGCACATGCTTAGGTGGCTCATTTATTTATTGGATTCACTTATCATGATGTTATGACTTGTGATCCTTGGAGGGCATGCTTATTTGTCTTTGCAGGACCTAGTTGGTGGATATTTTTGGAAGAATAAGCCTAGCTTGGGCTTCCATGGGGTTTGAATCCCACAGGTGGATTCCAAGGGCCTGCATGCTGGATGAGAAAGATCAGACTTGAAAGGCCTTAAATATAACTTGGACAACATAACCTAGCCCCCACATGCCAAAATGTTCTCCTAGGAGAGGCATGACGTCACATAGGGGGTTAGGGTTTGGTGGTGTGGTTGATGCATTAGCACTTGGAAGTTTTGAGGAGAATTGAGATTTTACCATGAAGGAAACAACTTGGATACTTTACATGTGGCTTTGGCAAGCCTAGACACCCTCCTCCTACACCAATGACTTGCTCCTAGTGCCAAAACGTCCCCTAAAGGGGTGACGTCCTTCTAAAATTAGGGTTTTCGTATGTGCAAAAGTGATTTTTTAATGAATTGTTTAATATTACTTTGTTAAGGGGGGAATATTAGGTTTGTTGACCCCTGGCCTGGTGGTTTACCCCTAAATATGTGGACAAGTTACCTTGGTGACATTTTGTATAAACAAGAGATCATAGGATCTCATTTTAACATAACTCTCCCTCTTGTGAGAAGAACTTGGTCTGAAATTTTTGCTACCTTTGGAAAATTGTCTCTCTTGTGATCTTGTTTATGGTTATCTCTTGATGTATGGTGGATGGAAGTGATGTGCTAGCCTTGGAAGGCTTCTCTCTTGATATTGTGGTGGATTATCTTAGCATTTTCCTTGAATTGGTTTGGTTTTTTACTTTCATGCTATCATTTGTTTCAAGTCAAGGTTATTGTTCTAGGAGCTAGGTGCCAAGTATAAGGGAATACACCCCCAACATAGTCTCCATCATTTTATGCTATATGTTATTGGTTAAACAAGGGTGTGCTAAGAGAAGTATAAGGGCGTACACCCTCTTAGATTAAACCCTAGCTAGATAAACTTGCCTTGGGGAGTAAGTGGATTTACACCCCCAAGGAGGTAGTTTCTCTAGCTATTTCTTTTCATGACCCCATCAACCCAATTATTAAAGAGAGCTAGTCATTTATTTATTGCATTGAAGAAACAAAATTATTGCCTTGGAAAACGTGATTTTACAAGTTTTAAGTCTCTCTCTTTAGGGAAGTGTTCCTTGAGCCTTTGGCTCTCTTGCCTCATTGAGGCACCCCATTTCAACCCCTAAAAATTGTTGTTGTAATAGACACTAACCTAGATCCATTAGGTCTGCACTAACCCTAGGTAACTAGCCCTAACTAGCTCCTAAACTAACCCTATACTAGGCCTAAATTTCTCCCTCAACCTTCTACTAACCTAGGCGCATCCTTTGAGCCATTTACAAGTGATTTGTGTTGGATAATTTTGCTGATATAGGGATTGGTTTGATACAGCCATAAGGCTGATAAATTGAATGCATAAACCCTAATATAAAACTATTTATAACTTGTGCTTTAACCATCAAAATTTGCTAAAAGTTTGCCAACTTGTTCTATTTGGTTTAAGGCGATTCTTGGGTGGTTTCTTTA
>JASDQU010102919.1:434013-445983 GCA_032191745.1 Picea mariana | reverse complement strand
GAATCAAAGCTCTTTCTATTAATTCAAATCTCTATACATGGGTGTTTTCAACTACAACTCTCTGCTCTCCTCTCTATGCTCTGTCTTAGTACTACTTCCTCTTGCTACTGTTACAATGATACAAGTGAGGGTGTCTATATCCGTTTTCCCTCTTTGCTCCTAAAACTGTCTAATTTGAGAATTCAAAGCTACCTACTAACATTAACTAACATAAATGCCTTAACCTAATACAGACGAGAGCGAGACGCTCAAGGTATGTTTACAATATGGAAGTATGCCCTCTCTTAATTGTTACATTTAAGTTTGGCGCGTCCAACTTCAAAAAGATTCAAACAATTTTATCATGTGCCAAAATGCGTTGGTGCCTGCCCCACGCTTTCTTATTGTTAGCGATGCTCCTGCATCAGGATCCTTAGTATGCTACAACTTTGGTTATTGACTTTGCTTTTTCCTTTTCTATTAGTGATTCAAAGTGTTGCAAGTGATGAAGAATATACATGCAAAGCATTCATGAAGAGGGTTGTATATCTGGTGGTGCCATTGCACTGAATGGTGGGAATTCTATATTTGGTGGTGCCATTGAAATGCAGGGTGGGTGACACCACTCCACTCCAAGTCCAATGAAAAAGGAATAAGGATATTATCATGAGATCGACATAAAATAGAGAAGATTTATAGAACAATTGCTTATAAGAATATATGTCATTTTGGAGTGCCATTCAACTTTTGCTAAATGCTTTTCTTTTTAATTTGTTTTTGAGATGCCATAAAATTTTCATGCTCTAAACTGTCGGCTATATACTTCATTAGTGGTTCTATACAATCAAATCTCAAATAACTTCTCACCGGTGACTTTAAGGTGGTGTTACCCACTTACTAGGGGGTTACCCACAACTTCTTTTTTTCACTAGATTTTAATGAATGGATATTTTGATGTAAGTTCAAGGTTAACTAAAATGTTTCATATTTTTAATAAACGAATATTTGATATAAGTTTAAATTTAATTAAAATGTTTCTAGTGTTTTTTAATTATAAAAATTTTAAACTTCAAACTATCTAAATAATTTTAATAATGAATAAAAGTGGATGAAAATTTTTTAAATCTATGAAAAAAACATTTTGATCATTAATAAAAATGAATGAAGAGTTTTAAGAACATGGAAAAAATGTAAATATAACACTCAAAGGTTAATCACTTATACATCTATGATTATCAAAAATAATATTTAAATTTTTAAATACACTTTTAGACAATACATAAAAGATTTCTCAAATTTATGTTTATCTAGATTTCAATCTGTTAGAGATAATGCTCATATTAATGGTGTGTGTTAAGTTTGGGGATTGGCTTGAGATTTTGTAGAAAAATGTGGAAATATTCTCTCAACCTAAATCTCCAAGATTAGAATTAGTTGGATCTCACTCCAACTATATATACATATAATGTATATGTGTGAGTGTGCAATACTAACTATTTTATGTGTGTGAATCCTGTACAAGCTCTCCATTTTTCTTATTTTGTATGAGAGAAGGACTAGACTTAGCTCCCTAACGGGACTGCCCAGGAATATGAGAGCTTGAGATGTATTATTTTGTAGGACTAGATTAGGGTGTGTGGATTTGTTTATTTATGTGTGTTGTATCAAGTTCCCGGTTGCCTTTTCCTCTGCATCTGTAGAATCTGCCTGTAAGCATTGAATCTGTCGTGTTAAGGAACTAGATCTATTTGAATTGGTTGTGTGTATGCAGTTACAGTTATAGTCCCCTACGTTAATTGTGAGTCTATATCCCAGGATAGGTTCCTCCATATGATGAATACTCTCAACATCATCGCAACAAGTAAATCTGTTGCAGAGGTACCCGTCAACGCTGTGAGAAATGAAAGATCAAAACACTGGAATATTTATGGGCGCTGACATTCATTACTGCTAGAGTTCTTCGAAAATTGACGGAGAATATGAGTGTGGCAAAGGCATTTTTTTTGTTGTTCTCTAATGGAAATACTTCAATGATGTCATCATCATTTAAATAGAGCAATTTATTTTAAAGAGTCGGCAATATATGTCCGAAAATTGAATTCAACCAATCTTTAATTTGGTTTTAACGATGTGGGATTTGAAGCTTACCAGGGACTCCATTTATTTTTCAATGATGTAGGAATAAACGTATATGTATATGTCAAAAAGTTGAGACATTAGGTCTGATGTCTAGATTTTCACAATTCTACAGGTTTTCCAGATTTAAATCGAACGCAACTCAGAATGGTGAGCTCTATTGAGATGACCAATAAGATTTGGGAGGTTGCCGCTATACTGGCTCAAGGTTTTATTGTTTCTCTTTTGCTTTAGTTGTCCAAAGTTTAATTTTTTTGTTTGGTGTGTTTGTAAATTATATTATAGAAGAACCAATTATTGAGTAGACTAACATAATTTAAATTGGTGGTTCTCTCTATTGAGATGACCAATAAGATTTGGGAGGTTGCCGCTATACTGGCTCAAGGTTTTATTGTTTCTCTTTTGTTTTAGTTGTCCAAAGTTTAATTTTTTTGTTTGGTGTGTTTCTAAATTATATTATAGAAGAACCAATTATTGAGTAGACTAACATAATTTAAATTGGTGGTTCTCCACGACATGAGAACAAATTGCTAATTGAATTATATCTAAGTTTGTTCTATACTGATGTGATTAGTCGTGCTTTGGGAGCATTAGTTACAGGTTATTTTTATGAGGTCAGATCATTCTCTTATATAACTGTTGAAATTTGCTCTTCGAGGGAATTCAATAGAAGGAAGTATATCCATAGGATGGTTCAGTATTAAGATTGTCCTTCAGAAAGTTGAGAAGGGTTGGTTGTACACAGAACGTCTAAGATGGGAAGCAGTCTTATCTGTGTTGTATGAAGTGGTAGCTCGAAGATAATGGGAGAGAAAGAGTGCCTCTATGAAGTTTAGATATGGGTGTAAGTTTAAATATGGGTGTAAGTGCGTATGAGGACCAATCACACAAACCATGACAATTTTTGTGTTTTCAATATTCTAAGTTTTGAAATGTAAGCATTAAAGGGGGGTGTTAGAGATAATGCTTACATTAATGATCTGTGCTAAGATTGGGGATTGGCTTGAGGTTCTGTAGAAAAATGTTGAGATATTCTCTCAACCTAAATCCCCAATATTAAAATTATTTGGATCTCACTCCAACTATTTTCTGTGTGTGAATCTTCTGCAATGGATGCTCTCCATTTTTCTTATTCAATCAAAATACAATATTAAAATAAATAAAAACTGAGACAACACAAAATATCTCTCAAATATTTTTGCATTTAATGATAAGGATTGGTAGAATTTAATGACAACGGTTATGTTTGAAAAAACCAGCCATCCATGTCGTCTTGAACAAGCGCGACTTCATTAATTATGAACTATCTTGGGTTACAAAGTAAGTGTCATACTTTGTTATGTTTGTTTATTTCTTTCGCACATGTCAAAAAGTGTTATTAGACCGTTTCTCCATTCAAAACTTGATCTCTAACTTGATTTTGTGATGTGCATATGTTGTACTGGTCTTGGAGTAGTGAGGATTGTGTGATTTGTATTTGTTCAACGTACGCGTGGGTGAAATGAGAAAGAGAAGAGGATAAGGACTCCACAACGGTGATGAAGGTTGGAGTGATGATTGGGTGAGGAGGTCAAGAGTTTAGTTTGATCAAGCGAGATGACACCTTTGCATTGTTAGAACGTCGCCTACAAGCGCTCGTTTCATATCATAATTTTACTGCCAGGTCCACCACTTGAACTGAGCGGAGGGGAGCAAGTATTGGATCTTGTCTTACAAAATATGTGTGTTTTCCTTAATCTTTTATTTGATTAGCATATTTCAGGTTTGTGTTCGTGGGAAATTTATATTTAGGATACGAGATGGGATTTTCTAGCTTCTAATCAATCTTTTATTATCCGGTGGTTAAAATGTGTTGTTGGCCTTCTAAGGTTGGATTGAAGGGAATTAAAATTATTAAATTAATGAAAAACATTTCAATGTAATTTAATGGGAATGTTTTATTTTATCCGTTTATTGTTGGTGACCATTCAATTCTATGATTTCTATTTTCTCTCACTCTACATCAATTGTTTCCTTTAAATTCCTACCATTTTTATAGATCAACCCATGACTAGTCAATTAATACGATTTCGAGGATTTAACATTCGGTACAAAAAGCATAAATATTTTGTAAATAAGAGCCAACATTAGTATTACTACCAATCTGTGAGACACATCTACCTCGTATCCTTTATTCATCTTGTCAGTATAACGAAAAATCTTTTATAAGTACGAGCCAACATCTGTTATAGTACCAATTTACGGGACACATCTACCTAGTAAAAAAGTGTGGTATGGACAATTTGATTGCATGCATTGGATTGGCAAGCGCATGTTCTAAGGATGTAAAACAAGTGGATGCTTTCCCTGGTCAAGTGTCTGGTTGTTTTAAACATGTGGTGCATTTCTAAGGGAATAATTGACTTAGCAGAGGCTTAGACAAGAGGATACAAGCATGTTATGGAAGAGTTAGATACTGTATGAAATAAAGTGTCAAAAACTGGGAACTTTTTCCAGTGAGCAAGCAGCTCTGTGATGAAAGAAATTAGAAATTCATTTTGACCTCGTAAGCCTTAACGAGGAGTAATTTGATGATTTCATCGATAGCTTGGATAAATAAGGCTGAATAAAGGCCATTTTAAGAAATTCAGGAGTACAAAGGTCATGGAGCCATTCTATAAAGGTTAGTTAAGGCGAGGTGAAATGTTTTAATCTATAACTTAATTAATCCTTCTGGAAAAAAGGTAATACAACTCAGGTGATAATGCAAATGCCCAAACACACATGTACTCTAAAGTTGTTCAAGATGTAGTTTCTAAATTCAAGTAGGCAGTTCTTATGGTCCCACACGAGTTGGTAGCAGCTATCAAACGTATCCAACTAAAGAATGAAAATATGTTCCATCCAACAATACATCATGCGGACAAACTTTAGGGATTCATTCTTGTACACGCTCAGATTAACATTGTTTGAGAGAGTACAACAACAAGTTTGTGGACCAAAGTGAAGAGTCTTTATATGAGAAATAAATTTTCAAACAAAATCTTCTTGAAGAGGCAGTTGTACATCTTGTAGATGAAATAGGGGCATCTCAAGAAGGATTGTTGGAAAAGACGACAAGCATGCAAAGATGACTCCACAAAAGAAAAAAATTCAACTGCAAGTATGGTTGATGAATTTTTCCCTCTCTGTTGTGTCTCACCACCTGTGTTCACATAGAAGGTGCATGGTGGTGATGGTTGAGTCACCATGAAATAATAATAATAATAATAATAATAATAATAATAATAATAATAATAATTGTATATACTTTGGAGTTGTAGAAATTATTCTGCATGTAAATGGGCATATGTCTGTAAGACCTAGATAGGCATGCGTGCCATGGTTTATCATGTCACCTATGAAAATTCTAGATGTATATTTAGGTAGGTTAAATAAGTGAGGGGGCATGTGTGTTGGGTAGTCTGTGGTATTGTGTCATGTATATTTAGGTAGGTTAAATAAGTGAGGGGGCATGTGTGTTGGGTAGTCTGTGGTATTGTGTCCATGGATTTGCGTGTAATGAATCCTATAAAAAGCTTGGTGAACTCCATTGTAAATGGGCCTCGAGGTAAGTAGTGAAGGCTTACTTGTCGGCCTTGGTCATATTTGGTCAAGATTGTTCAAATGCAAAGTTCGAGGTGGGGAAGTGTGTCCATCTTACAAAGGTGGGTCTGTAGAAAGGTTGATGTGTTAGCAGGTCAATCAAGTGTTTGAAAATATATGATGAAGGTAGGTTCATATCCATGGAACTTGCAAAGTATTGGAAGGAAGTTGGGATCGAATAAGCATGTTGAGTAATGCCAAGTTGCAAAAATAGTTGTGGACAAAAGTGGTTGCGCTATCTGGTAACTCGGTCACCGTTAGTTGTCAAAGACATGAATATTCAAGAAGAAGTATGAACAAGTCATCTCGTAATTACTCAAATGCAAAATTATTCGGTTGTGATGCTTATGGTTTTTTATCAGCTTTCTAAGTAGGACCCAAATCAAACAGGTAGATCTTTGATATGGTAATGATGTTAAGGGGTGTATATTCTTGGATTCTACTACCCACAGAATCATCATGGACATATATGTAGTATTTGATGAATCTCCTTTTATAAAATCAAACATAGTAAAATATGAAAGGTTCAAAGCATGGCTGGTAGAAGAAAGGTATTTTGAAGGTATTGATTTCCATGAAAGTTTAACAATGGTTGTTAAAATCATGTTTCTATTCATGTTGTGTTAACACCAGCTGTGATAATACATCTAGATGTTAAAACTATTTTACATGGATTTTTTTGGATAAGGGAATGTATATGGAACAACCTGAACGATTAGTTCACGATCACAACATAAGATTTGTTTGCAAACTCAAAATTATTGTATGTCCTGAAGCATGTCATGCATATGGTACAAGATATTTGATTCTTTCATGGTGAGCCAAATTTTACAAGAAATGCGTATAACCATTGGGTTTATGGTATATTCATTATCTTGGTGTATGGTTGGGATCAACAAGTTAGCTTTGTTGGTTAGGATGTTTGTTATGAAGAATCTGGGAGAAACAAAATAAATCTTGGGCATGGAAATACACAGAGAGAGGAAATATGATAAGTTTGGTTATCACAACAGAAGCATGTGGTGAAGATACTCAGGAAATTCGGTATGAATAAAGCTAAACCAGTAAAATCCCTTTGTCTTTCCATTGTAAGTTCTCTTTAGGTTTATGTCCTAATCAACGAAGAAGAAAAGGGTTATATGTCTCAAGTATTATATGCTAGTAAGAATTTTGATGATTGCGATGGAGAAATGGTCAACATTTCACATGTAGTTGGTGGTGTCAATAGACACATGGGAAAACCAGGTCAAGAGCATGTAAATGGATGCTTCAAACATATAAACACAGGTGTCACCTATAGTGATTGCAGTGATTTGGTCTGTGGTTATGATTCATGAGCTTTTAACAAGTGCATCAGCTTATTACACAGGTTATTGATGGAGACATCATGGTCCATACTAGAGTGAATCATGCATGCATGTTCACGTAACAACATTGTCAAAGAAGTTGCGGAGCTATGATGGTGTTTATCTTCCCTTGGCTTGCAGAAAAGGTTATGAATTATTTAAGGGCATGATATGTCAGGTAAATTGTTTTCAAGGTGGATATTATTGGAAACATGCCAACGAATTTCCTCATATGGCCACATGCACGTGCAAGGCATCTCTATTGATCCACATGCATGCAAACTATTTATGAATTGTTCGTGTAAGTATGTGATCTATTCATGATCAGTCTATGTAACTGAGTGATAGATGTTATATATACAATCATACCCATAGAGGTGTGCGTGCAATGTGTAGTGAGTGTGCTAGAGAAAGACACAATATTGAGGTGTTGTGTGTATGAGAGGAGATGAGGGTTGTATGCCTAGATTGGATATTGTAATTCTCCCTTGAATAAAAGAATATCAATAATCATTTCCCTGTTTTTTCCTTCATTAGGTTTCCACATAAATCATTGTGTCAATTGATCAGTTTGTTGTTCTTGGTTTAATGCGCGTTTGATCTTGCTCGTTTATGCTATGGTTTTATGCTATGTTTTTCTTCCGCTGCCCAAAAGGTTGTATCATAGCCAAGGAGAATTGGTTCCTCACAGACTCATAGATTTTTTGTTGAATTTGTCTCTAACATCATGATCTCATACCACTTTGAAGGAGGAAGGTGTGATTTCCTTACATCTACCGTTGTATAAAGTCTTTGATAAACAAACAAACAAAAAAAAAAAATCCAAAACAAAACACATAAGCCAGAACACAAAAGAGAGAAGAGCTTCACCTCTAAAACTTCTTATTGTTTTCATTGCTTCTGCATAGAGAATTAAATATATAGAATTTACTAATAATAAAAAATTGATAACTTTGCTCTTCTAGATATTTATTCAACTAACTAAAACGTTTTTACAAGTCTCTAAACTTAACTGTCTATACTAACTAACTCTAAAATTAAGTAACTCTTCTAAAATAAGTAACGAGAATAACTATGATATTCCAACAATTATCCTTATATATCCTCTTCATTCACTCTATGAGTGAGTAAGAAATGCATGAGAAAACAGTCATTTCTTTCCATATGAAACCTAATGTTCATATATGTATATAATTTTTAATAACAATATGTATTAAACATTTTTAGTGTTCAATATATTTTTGTTTTTTTTTTAAACATTTTAAAACACTTTTTATAATATAAAATTTGAGAAAAATATTTTACTCCATTTTTTCAGAATTTATTCATAAATTTAGATTTAAAATGAATCTATCTTGATTTTAAACACCAAAAATCAAATAAAAATTTTGCATTAAAAACTTTAAGGAAATCCATATATATATATATATATATATATATATATATATATATATATATTTGATGCTTTGAAATTACATATATGCATATTGTTGTGGTTTTAAGTTCCTCTTCATTTCAAGGTCTTATTTTCTTTAATCATTCTATTTGTTTAGGCGATCAATTAACATGTAGCAGATTTGAAGGTCTTATTTCTTTAATTATTCTATTTGTTTATATGATCAATTAACATATTATAGCAGATTTCAAGGTCTTACTTTCTTTAATTATTCTATTTGTTTATATGATCAACTAACATAGTGTAGCATTGATTTTTAATAATTTAATATTATAGACATAATTATGTTGAATATTGTGATTATGTGTAATTAATAATATAAAAACATAAAATAAGCATTAATATCAATGGATATATAAAATAAGCATTAACATAATGTTTTTAAGGGATACTTAAATCAATACATTGTTTGAAGAAAAATATACAAATATTGGTTAAATGCATACTAATAAAGGTTTTAAGAGATACTTAAATTAATATAGATAAAATATAGAATTATTGGTTAAAACAATACATCCTAGAGAAAAGTTTAAAATCTCAAAAGTGAAATACCAATTTTTAAGACATATTTAAATTAATATAGGTAAAATATAGAAATATGCATACTAATAAGGGTTTTAAGAGATACTTAAATTAATATAGATAAAATATAGAATTATTGGTTAAAACAATACATCCTAGAGAGAAGTTTAAAATTTCAAAAGTGAAATACCGGTTTTTAAGAGATATTTAAATAAATACAGGTAAAATATAGAAATATTGGTTAAAACAATACATTCCATAGAGAAGTTTAAAATTTTAATTTTAAGAGATACTTAAATGAATACGGGTAAAATATAGAAATATTGATTAAAACGATACATTCCATAAAGAGTTTAAAATTTTAAAAGTGAAATTAATGCATATACAAAAGAAATATTGGTTAAAACGATACATTCCATAAAGAAGTTTAAAATTTTAAAAGTGAAGTTGATGCATATACAAAACATTGTTAAGATCAATGCATTATCAAAATCAAAACTATGCATAAAAAATTTAACGGTTCAAATCAATATATAAAAATTTTAACGGTTCAAATCGTGCATTCCAAGAAGGATAATTTAGAAGCCATTACTAAAATCAATACAGGTAAGAAGTAGTTTAAGAATTTAATGTACATATTTAACGCATTGTAAGAAAACATGTGCTAAAACAACCCATAACAATAAAGAAAAAGGCTGAAAGATCGAATTCAATGTAATGTAAGGACGACTCCTCCCAATCTAGACAATACGTAGAGAAGATTGGAACCTGTGGCCTTTGGAAGGGAATGCTAATCGCTTTTTCCATGAGGCTGGATCAACCCATCTTGCGTGACTCTCAACTTTAAAGATGGCACACTATGTGAAGGAAAAAGTCTTCCAAGAGAAACTATGTGAAGGATTAAATACACAGAACAGACATAATGGCACTCTTAGAGTGAAATACTATTTATAATACTATGAGCATCAAAAAAATCCAAGGTTGAGAAGGATTGCTTTTGATAAAGTTGGATTGATAAATAATATAAAACATTTCCTATGATAAAATAGACAGGCTAGAATCAGAAATGGGTTAACTATTAAGGATCAAAGTGAACCCTTTATTTTATGATTCGAACCGGTTTCAAATCTGTATAACACTTGATTTTTTCCCTCACCTCGTTGTGTGGAGATGCTACTCCAATGAATAGAACTAAAATGGAAACACATAAAACAAAATTAAGAGAAATTTATGGAATGATTAACGAATTGAAGGGAGTTTGTGTATTTAGCACATGGGATACAATTATGATAATTTTTCCAAAGTTTTCGTATTCATAGTGAAAAATTATTATTGTTTTTTCAAAAGTTTTCATCTTCATAGTGAAAACAGGACTAATCCATCCGCCACTTTACGCCCTTGGCTAAGTGGTTAAAACTTAAAATTAACCGTTTCTATATCTGTAAAGAAAACGGTATCAAGAATGCCTCGTTAGCTTGTAGTAATTACGGGATTCGTGCATATCCATCTATTTACGGTTAGATGCCATTCGTTTTGATAGCCGTTCAGTCACCATTCCCGATTTGAAGCCTTTAGAATTCGAAGTAGATATGGTCAATTTTGATAAATTGTAAAGCAAAGAGAAAATGCAAAGAGAAAAGAATAGAATAGTATATTGAAATATATGAAGAAGTATTGAAGAAGTTATAATGCAATGGGAAATAGCTGAGCTAAATGGGCTTAAGCAAGACAAAAATAGAAAGTACAACTGTCCAGTACAGCTGGCAGTGTACTGTCAGACTATTGAGGTTACATTATATTTAACACTCCCTCTTAAACTCAACAGTTACAAACATCAGCACCGATTATGTCTAAGTGTTGTCTCTGAAAATCAAAAACTGACTTTCCTAGTGGCCTTGTAAAGATATCAGCAAGCTGATTTTGAGAACCACAAAATTGTAGTGCAATATCACCATTATTGACTAGCTCGCGTATGAAATGAAAACAAGTGTCAATGTGTTTGTTTTTCTTGTGAAACACATGATTTTTGGATAAAGCAATTGCTGAAGTATTATCACAAAAAATAGGAGTTGGATCATTTTCTGTATGTGACATATCTTTCAATATTCTTCTCAGCCACACAACTTGACAGGAAGCTGAGGTAGCAGCGATATACTCTGCCTTTGCAGAAGATATTGAAACAATTCGCTGTTTCTTTGATGCCCATGAGATTAGGTTTGTGCCCAGTTGAAAAACATGTCCATATGTGATTTTCCTATCATTTAGGTTGCCTGCAAAATCACTGTCTGTGTAACCAGAAAGTTGATTACTATCAGATTTAGTGTACCATAAGCCGAAATTGAGAGTTCCTGCTACATATCTCAGAATTCGTTTCACCATTTTCCAATGAGAATCTTTGGGTGATTGCATGAATCTGGAAACAAGGCTAGTTGTATACATAATGTCAGGCCTAGTTGTTGTAAGATACAACAAACTGCCTACTAAACTTTTGTATAAAGTAGAGTTCACTGTAGGACCTTCATCATTCTTGCTCAATTTTGTGCCTAGTGGTATGGGGGTTTCTGCTAGATTGCATCCTTTCATGCGAAATCTTTTGAGAATGTCTGCTGCATATTTTTGTTGACAGACAAAAATGCCTTTGGCTGATTGATGAACCTCAATCCCTAAAAAAGATTTCATTATGCCAAGATCTGTCATCTCAAATTTAGATTGCATGGCATGTTTAAAATCTGTTAACTCAAGATTTCCTCTATAGATCATGTCATCAACATATAAACATATAATTAAAATTGTACCGTGTTGATCTGTTTTGGTGTAAAGCGTTGACTCATTTTGACTTTTGCTGAAACCACTTTTGATCAGATAAGTGTCAATTCTACTGTACCAAGCTATTGGAGCTTGTTTTAA
>JASDQU010102919.1:391114-407415 GCA_032191745.1 Picea mariana | reverse complement strand
TGTATAAATTAGAGTCCACTATAGGACCTTCATCATTCTTGCTCAATTTTGTGCCTAATGGTATGGGGGTTTCTGCTGGATTGCATCCTTCCATGCGAAATCTTTTGAGAATGTATGTTGCATACTTTTACTGACAGACAAAAATGCCTTTGGTTGCTTGATGAACCTCAATCCCTAAAAAATATTTCATTATGCCAAGATCTGTCATCTCAAATTTAGATTGCATGGCATGTTTAAAATCTGTTAACTCAAGATTTCCTCTATAGATCATGTCATCAACATATAAACATACAATTAAAATTTTACCGTGTTGATCTGTTTTGGTGTAAAGCATTGACTCATTTTGACTTTTGCTGAAACCACTTTTGAACAGATAAGTGTCAATTCTACTATACCAAGCTCTTGGAGCTTGTTTTAAGCCATACAAGGCTTTCTTCAACCGATATACTTTGGCTGGGTGCTCTTGGACTTCAAATCCAGGTGGTTGATCGACATAAACTTCTTCTTCTAAGAAACCATTCAAGAATGCTGACTTGACATCCATCTGGTATACTTGCCACTTGTGTTGGGCTACTATGGCCAATAGAGTCCTGACAGTGTCTAATCTTGCTACTGGAGCAAAAGTTTCACCATAATTAGTACCTGGTTGTTGTGAGAATCATTTGGCAACAAGTTTTTCCTTGTGCTTTTCAATCTTCCCTTTTTCATTGAGTTTAGTTTTGTAAACCCACTTGACACCAATACTCTTCTTGTGAGTTGGCAAATCAACAAGATCCCATGTCTTGTTCTTCTCAATGGAGTCAATTTCTTGGTTCATGGCTTGAACCCAATGTTTCTCCTTAACTGCTTCCTTAAAGGATGTAGGTTGACATGACATTAAAGCAAAAAGGTTGTGTTGCTGAAAGTCATCCAACTGCTAATGGATTTCTCTCAAACATCGAGTTCTCTGATTTTGTGGTTCAGAGAATGATTCTCTGCTGGAAGTTGAGTTATTCTGAGAGTTTTCAGGTTGTCTTTGTACCTGCAATCTTGGGAGAATAGTTTGAGGTACTTGCTATTCTGAATTTTCTGCATTTTCAGAACTTGGCAACAATGGATTTTGACTGTCTATTTGCTGATTTTCTGAATCATTCCAGAATTGATTTTCCAGAAATCTTACATCTCTGTTGAGAATTAGTTTCTGGGTGATTGGATTGTAAAGCCTGTAAGTTTTAGATGTTTCACTATATCTAGTGAAAATACATTTCTCACTTTTATCATCGAGTTTCTTCCTTAATTCAGAAGGTATGTGAACGTATGCTATGCATACAAATGTCCTTAGATGCGCTACATTGAGCTTTGTCCCACTCCATGTTTCTTGGGGAACTTTCATCTTTGGACTTGTGGTTGGTGATATATTCAAGAGATAAATTGAGCATGCTACTGCTTCAGCCCAAAACCTATTTGACAAACTTTTCTCTTTAAGAAGTGTTCTTTCCATATTCATTATTGTCTGATTTTTCCTTTCAGCCACTCCATTTTGTTGTGGAGTATAACTGGTTGTTGTTTGCATGATAATGCCTTGTGATTTGCAGAGATTTGCAAATTCTCTAGATTTGTATTCTCCTCCTCCATATGACCTGAGTTCTTTGATATATTTGCCACTCCGTTTTTCATCTTCTGCCTTGAATTCTTTGAATTTTGCAAAGGTTTCAGACTTGTGTCTTAGAAAATAGATCCATATTTTTTTGTTGAAATCATCAATAAACATTGGAAAGTAAAATCTACCACATATTGACTCTATTTGCATTGGTCCACATAGGTCAGTGTGAACAAGTTCAAGATGTTGTTTGGCTTGATTGGAAGACTGCGGAAAACTAGTTCTCTTATGTTTTCCAAGTATGCAAGACTCACATGGGGGAATTTGTTCTTTAAATATAGGTAGACCTTTGACCATGGAGTTCTTTTGTAGAAGACTTAGACTCTGAAATGGTAGATGTCCAAATATTGTATGCCAAACCATAGTTTCATTCAGGGTTGATGCACTTTGTGCATATGGTTGAATCAGATTTGCAGTTCTGAGGGTAAGGGGAAACATCCTATTGGGAGTCATATGGATTTCAGAAATCAATTTTCTGCTTGGGAGTTTGTCATATATCTTACAAGATGTTCCCTCAAAAACTACCTTATAGCCATGTTCAATGAACTGTCCTACAATTCGCAAATTATGTTTTAAATCTGGAACATGATAGACATTGTATATGTCTTTCTTTACATTCTGTTTAGTAAGAATAGGAATAGTTCCTTTTCCTTGAACTTTGACTAAATAATCATTTCCAAGTGTAATATCAGATAAGATTGAAGAATCAATGCATGAAAGTAATTCTTTGTTACCTGTCATGTGATTGTTGCATCCACTGTCCAGCAACCAGAGATCTTTAGGTTGTTGTTCAGTTTTGTGGCACGAAAGAAACATACATATTGAGTTTTCTCCCATGTGATTTGACACATGTGCTCTGCCTGAGACCTGATCTGCTTGCTTCTTTCTGCATTCAGATTCATAGTGCCCATACTTTTTGCAGTAATAGCATTGTATGCTTGATTTGTCATTTGACCTTCTCCCTCTGCCTCTTTGAGGATGGAAATTATGATGTTGATTTTGTTGCTATTGACTTTGACCTTGAAAATTTTGATTCAGATACTGTTGTCTACTACCTCCACTGGAGTGAGGGTTACTTTTATTGCTCCCTCTTCCTTGGTGACCTTTGCTTCTACCTCTGCCTCTCCCTCTGCTGAAGGAGAATTGAGTTTTGAAGGCATTGGAGATTGACTCATCTGTGAGATGCAGTCTAGTTTCATGTGTCACCAGAGAACCAATTAATTCATCTGTTGAAAATCTTGACAGATCCTTGGATTCAGGGATTATTGTTACCACCATTTTGAATTTCTTTGGTAAACTTCTGAAAATTTTCTCAACAATGCGTTGATCAGTGATGGTTTCACCAGTCAATCTGATCTGGTTCACGATTCCAATGACTCGGGTTATGAACTGATCCACATTTTCAAACTTTGTCATCCTTAGAGTGTCAAATTGCGTCTTCAAGGTCTGTAGTTTAACTATTTTGACCCTGTCATTTCTTTGGTAGGAAGATTTAAGGATGTCCCAGGCCTATTTTGAAGTAGCATCACCTGTGATTTTTGAAAAAATCGTATCATCCACAGAATTTTGAATCCAAAATTTTGCTTTATTTTCTTTGTTCCTCAGTGTTGCCTGAGCAATTTTTTGCGGATTTGTCATGGCAGAAAGGGCTACTGGATCTGGTTCCACATATCCAAGATCCACTGGTTCCCATCACTCTTGTTCTTGCAAGAACGATCTCATCTGAAGAGACCAGAAGTTATAGTTCTTTCTAAGTAGAATCGGACAATGAGTTGATCCTAAATTGCTAGACGACATATATATTTTTTTTGAAAAAAAATAGATGGAAATTTTGTATTTACCTATCTACCGCGCGTAAAACCAAGTCTGTTGCTTTCTTGCAGTGATTTTCGGAACTCTACGTTCAAAATTTTGCGAGTTTTTGGCGTCGCAAGACTGACGTCGAGACTTTGTTATACGAGTCCTCCTTTCTCCTGTTTCTCCAACCTTCAATCACCAAAACGTCGATTGCTGATGAGAGCTTATCGGCCTTGAATTGGCCTTAGTCACCATGCAATGTGACCATGCGCCTTAATGTTAATGCACTATGGGCTTTTTGGGTTTTTTTCCTTTCAAATTGCTGAAATTAAAAATTTTCTTTTGGACGATTTAACGGTCCAGATCTTATCGGGATATTGCGAATTGGGACTTCGTGAACCCTGACGACAAGTTCTTCTGACTCTTCAATTCCCCGATCTCCGATTTTCCAATGGTGCTTTCCTTTCGAGATGTCTCTCGAGTCCTCGTATTTACGCCATGCGTCCCCTCAAGATGGACGGTCCTCGTCGTTTCGCGATTTCGTGACTTGCGACTCCAAATTCCTGTCAACTGAGAACCCCGATTGCCAAAATGCTGACGGTTTCCTCGATGTCCACCATGCGTTCGAGAAAATGGACGGCTATGATCTTATCGCTATTTCGTGAATCGCGATTTCACGAGTTTAGAGCTCGTGTTGCGACGGTGTTTCAAAACCGCGAACTCCGATATGCTGATTTGACGGCACTCGGATCTGCTGCCACCTGTCCTCTGAGATGGATGGCTGACAAGTCCTCTCGGGATTTCGTGATACGTGATGTCGGGATTTCGTGTATCGGGGTTTTGGAGAGCAGTATCTCGCTCATCCAACTCCCGATCCCCGATTTTGCGATGGGATAAGATCGACGGCTCATGATCTTTCATGATCCAACGGTCCAGAAGGACTCATGATTTCGCGATTCGCGAATTCTCACGATAGTCTTTTGACCTTTACACCTTGCGAGTCAGCGAAGTGTCGAGATCTCGCCACATGTCTCTTGATAGACGATCCATATGATGTCGGGATTTCATGACTTCACAAGTCGAAAAATTCTCCTTGGCACTATAGAGGACTAAACCTCATGCATTTTCTCGCTGATCCAATGCCTGTTGGGCCTTTGCTCAAGATATAACGGCTGAAACTCTTTTGCCTTTTCCACGCTCTATTCGTCCCTTCTGAACTGGTTTCCCACTCTTGATCCATTTGAAGGATGAATCTTATGGCCTCAGTGGTTTTTCTTTGCACAATAGACACGATCTTTGCTGAATTTGAGGAAATTTTCTCCTGTGGAAGAAAAAATTTGTGAATCTTTCAAAGATTTGAAACAATTTCACGAGTTCTTCGTTCTCTGCTACAATCTTTGACAGATTTGAGTGATTTTTCATAAATTTTTAAATGATTCTGCCTTCTGCAAGAATCTTTAGCGAATTTGAACGATTCTTTGAATTCTTCAAGAGTTCCCTCCTCCTGCAGCTCTCCTTCGTAAATCTTTGATGATTCTTGAAAATTACAAGAGTCTTTAAAGTTTTTTCTTCTGCACTTTCTTCTTCCTCGATCTTTCGAGCATTGTACACTCTGCCTTGTCGCATGAGCTTCTTACGCTGATCTTTGAGCGTAAGAGTGGACAGCTTCCTCGTGGAAGTTACCTGCGAGAATCTTTCAAGAGTATGACGGACAACTCTCCAAGCCTTGTGAAAAGTCTGTGTCAAATGCTTCTCGAGATCCGTGAAGCTCTACACTGTAAGGATTGCGTTGCTCTCTAGCCTGTGTGAAGAGGCTTACTGCTGTAGCTCTAATACCATGATAAATTTTGAAGCAAAGAGAAAATGTAGAGAGAAAAGAATAGAATAATATATTGAAATGTATGAAGAAGTTACAATGCAATGGGAAATAGTTGAGCTAAATAGGCTTAAGCAAGACAAAAATAGAAAGTATAGCTATCCAGTACAGTCAGACTGTTGAGGTTACATTATATTTAAAAAATTTGACCCTTATTCTAATACAATCAATGCAAACAAGATTTCACTTATTTTAATTATATTCTACTACAATCATAATCAAGACAAATATTTATGAATAAATCATTGAGATAATATGAAGAATGTCTGCATTTTATCCGTTTCTCTTTTGTTTGATGGAGGTCGACTGTGACACTTCACCCAATCTACAATAAATGACTGAATCTCTCCATATCTTTATGTGTGCAAATGAACTGGATTATGAAAAACTGTAAAATCTTTTCCATTGCAGCATTTCTAGTCATTTTTTAATATGTGAGCAGGCTCACATATATGTGAGCATGCTCACATAGTCCGTTTCTCTTTTGTTTGATGGAGGTCGACTGTGACACTTCACCCAATCTACAATAAATGACTGAATCTCTCCATATCTTTATGTGTGCAAACGAACTGGATTATGAAAGACTGTAAAATCTTTTCCATTGCAGCATTTCTAGTCATTTTTTAAAGTGTAACAAGTTTAGAGAATGCATGTCTAACATTGTAATACAAGTTGTATGGGGATGAAGCCTATGTCTAAGCTATCCCATTGTTACATCTTCTCTAGTACTCTAACATTATTGTTAAAATATGGTAAATCTTATGGGAGACCAAATTTGTACTCCAAATGTTCGGAAGAGATAAAAAAGTTTGACCTGTAGAAGCGAAATTCACTATTTCCATTGCCATTTGGCAACTTCCAAAATGTAACAAGGAAGGGTACAACTTAACTTCATTATTTCCACTGCCATTTGTCAGCTTCCACTGACACGTATGCAAACAATGTTGTATGAATGAATACAGACATATTTCAGACTGAACAACCACGAAAAAATATGTATTAGCGGAAGACATCCACTCGTCCAAAATAATTTAATAAATAAGTTTTCAAAGCACTATTAATAGGTACAAAATTTACAGTGTCTTATAAAGTTCTTTAAAAATATAATATATTTTATTAATTTTAGTATTTAAAAAAAAACCTTTTTATAAATTTTATTTTTATATTTTTCATAACATATATTTTAAATGAGACTTAATTCCCTTGTATATTTCAATTATTTTTTATAATCCTCAAAGTGTTTCAAGAATTTCAAAATTATTCATTGGCCTGCTGTTTAACTCTTGACATAGGCGTTCAGCGACGGTATCTGTTCCTTGACACCGTGTCCCTGCAATCTATGGTCACTATAGTGATTTAAATGACCCATTTAACCATCACTGTTGTATATTTTAAATTACTAATTAGTAATTAACAGGAACAACGTTTCTAACATGAAAAAAGAGAGCAGTTTTCGTAAAAAACAGTAGTTGAACAATATCGTTTAATGAAAAGCAATTTTGCGGTTTCTAGCTATTAAAGTATTATAGGTATAAAGTATTGCACTGTCGATGTTTTTCGCTCCTATGATTATTAAAACTCTATAATATTGACACTCAATTGTCGAATTCCAAAACGATATAGTGTGCATGTTAATATTCTTGAATTAAATGCCTTCAAAGAATAGCCAGGGAGCCAGACATGAGAAAGAAGATGAATAAATGAGATCATAAAAGACCTATCAAGTTAAAAATAAATCATAAAAATGTATTTATAGATAAAAGTATATAAATTTTATTGAAATAGATTAATTTTTACAATATGATAAGAAGTTATAAGGTATATATAAGAAGTTAATTTTTACTATGATAAGAAGGTATAAGGTATATATACTGTGATAAGAAGGTATATATACTGTATTCTTTTTAGATTTGAATTTATGAATTTCAACAAATAAAAACATATATTATTAATTATTAAACCTATTCAAGTTATATAAATAAACTTTAATATAAGTAAATTTGTTTACAAAATTATCATAATTTTGTATAAGTATATGTTAACCTTTTTGAAAAATTACACTATTTTTTTGTAAGGAGTTTGAGTTATCTTATGAGGAAGATGAAATTATATATATATATATCTTATGAGGAAGATGAACTAATTTCTATATATATATATAATTTAAACACATATTGAAGTAATTTCAAAATCACTTATATATTTCATTAAAAAAAATMTATTTTAACATTATAATTTGAATAGAATATTCAAAGTAATTTCAATTAAGGAAAGATTATTAAATTTTATAAATGTGAAATCCATTTAACAATAAATTGATGAAATTCTAAAATTTTGATATAGATAAATAAATAATCAAATTATTTACTACAACTTATTATTAAAAGTTTGTTTATTGTAATTTAATTGATTTTACACAAATACTCTTAGCAAAGTTGTTATTTAATAGGTTATTATAATTTTCGGTTTTATGTTTAATCCAACCTTCTTTTCCTATTTTATCTTTAATTCAAAGTTTTAAATCTTAGTTAATTTTCACAACTAATCATATATTCATCTATGTTGGCAATGGTTATTACAAAACCAGATATATTTTTCTTCCATATTACAATTTTTTTTTTAAGCTAATATTTGTATTATCTTTTAGAATCAAAATTTACATATAATTTATGAGATATTCGAAAGTCTCATAAAATTATGCTATAGCACTTACTATCTAAGAAACTTTGAGGATGAATAGTCAAAATAACTAAGATAAGCCTATAACTAAGATAGCTTGGTTTGGTAGGCCAAACAGAGGCTATGAAAAAGAAAAAGTAACAAACCATGAAAATTACTTGCTTCTGTAGATTTATGGGAAAGCATGCTCGGACGAGCCCAACTATTTTGGCTCCATTGTAGCCTGTAGCACCTCCTTTGAGGTGCAGCGTTGAGTTGAGTTTTTCCAGTTTAGGCACTTCTCCATTAGCTCCTAGCGAAATTTCATTTTTTCATTGTACCGACACAACACTAAAATGGTTTCCCTTTGAACATCAGTGAAGGTAGGGTGAGGTGAAGGCATGGGAGAGGAACTAGAAGATGCATCCGTATTCGGGGAAAGCATACTTGTGGTGGAAGTCATGGGTGGAGAAGAGGGTATCTTTTGATTGTTGTCTTCGCACAAAGGACAAGAGAAACCTTGAGCCATTTTGGTGTGACAATTGCAATCTGGAAGAGAAGTGTAAGCAATGTGTCCACTTTAAGCTGAGCACGAGCTAGCTCTAAGCGAGCGACCTTGCATTCTAGGAATAAAATGGCAGTAGGGTGGTTCGCGTGGAGGGAGATAAGGGGTGCAACAAGTGTGCGAGGCAAAAGGAGGGTGCTTGGAGCAGAAGAGGAGATCGAGCATGGAATGAAGAGCAAGTGCAGGGAGAAGAGCTCATGGTGAGAAGAGCTCACATGGCCGAGGAAAGAGTGTAATGAGATATATTCCAAGGGAGAGTGACGAGGTTAACCCACAGAGGGAGCTAAGGAGCCATCAGCGTCACACGAGCACTGTATATGATAAAGGACGATAGCAAGTGAGCTTTCAAAGGTGATCATAGGTGAAGTAAATGGGCATTTTTGGGTTGATAACCTAGGAGAGAGGGGTTGGTTGTCATGAATGATCACATGGTGTACATGGCTGTGCGAGATCACCCCATCCAGGGTATTATAGTTGTTGTTTATCAAGTTATCATAATATTTATTTTTATCCTTGATTCAATGTTCTAACACTTAGTAGAACATCATCATAAACTTCCCCTTTTATATTTTATTCAACCTTCTAACACTTACTAAATTGTGACAACTAAGTATTATTGTATGTTAGAAAGGGTTATTACTAAATAAGATATTGTTGACCATATTATAGTTCAGATACCATTGAATATAAACTAATCATGGTAATATAATAATTAAAAAAAGATATTGTAAATAAAAATAAAAAATAAATATCTTTTTAAATTAAAAATGAAAGTATTTTATTTTATTTTATTGTTATTTTTAATATTAATTTATTTTATATCTTTCTATATATTTATTTATATTATAATCATTTTAAATTTAATATATATATATATATATATATATATATATATATATTTGGAATGGTTTCTTTGTATGGTTTTTTTTTTGTTTGTTAATTTGTGTGGAACCGCGATTCAGGGGCATCTNNAGCCACACCAACCCTTAACATGGTTGGATTTTTTGTCCCCGCAGGTTTCGAACCGGTAACTTTAACATCACGGAGTGACTTAACAACACACTCTGTCACCGACTGTCCTACACCTCGGGGACGGTTTTTTTGTATGGTTATTTCAATGATTTTATATAATTAGATATCATAAACAAATGGCTATAGTAGTAAATTATTATTAGAAAAATCCATAAAAATAAAAATAAAAAAATTACCATTTGCAAACATATAAATAAGAACATTATTCATAAACAAAGAAATTTATTCACTCTTATTAGTTTTAGAATTATAATGAAAAGTACAAAAAATATTTGACTTGCTATAATACAAGAAATGAACCTTGTTTACTTGATCTAAAAATGTTTCATTTTCCCTTTAAACCAATTACTAGTTTCTCAGTTATGGGATAAAATTATTACAATAGGAAAATATTCCCTCTCTCTAAGAGAGTAGTCAAGGTTTTAACTCCTATTTTTAGATGTTAATTTTAATATTAAGGTTGTTTCTTTGAATCCTAATTTTAAACTATAATTATGGTTTGGACTTTCTAAACTATTTCTTAAAAACTCTAAAAAAATACATACACATACGTTTGAGTAATGAGAAATTACATGGCTTTCACTTTGTAATGTCAAAATCAAATTATTCCTAAACTTGTTGGGAGTGTAACACTCTCATATAAAATTTTAATTTAGAATTCTTTAGATTATTGGGGATATATGGATGAGTAAAATGGTGCAATGTTTAGAACTTGTTTCACAATTTTTGCTTGGAAACAATCCATTTAAGTACTAGAAAAGGATTTAAAGTATGATAACCATAAATCACAAACAAATAGTCATCTCCTTGTTTAGTTTTTATAAAACCACCCATTTAATGAATATATATATTTTCTCATTCTTTCTAGAATTGGACTATAAAATGAATTAGTTTTATTATTATTACTATCATAAGAGAGTATGTATTCTCTAATGAGCCTAGTTGCCTCTTATTACATTTTTGTTCACGCTTTGTATAACCTTTGCAAGTTGGATACTATTTATCCAACACCAAAATGTTTTGAAACATTGAAGGTGTTCTCTTTAAGAACACACAATTTATCAAATTTGTTAAGTGACCCATATTGTATATGATATTTATTTATGTTCTCACGTTTTTCTTAATGATCTTCACTTTACAATGTTATAAATTTGCCCCTAAAATTCTCATTTTATTTGATTTCATCTTTTTAAAATTAATGTTGAATGCATCCATATCTATAACCATGTACTTTAAAATCCAATATATTTTGTGTAGTGGTCTTGTCTCTTGTTAGTGCTTCCCTTTGTATATCAAATTTTAAGACGTAAAAAAATGCAAAATTTTGAATAATTTGTAGTGCTTTTCTTAATAAATCCTAGGCCTATAAGCATTTCAGATACCAATTCTCAATGTTGGTGAAGTCTCCTTTCTAAATAGATATTTTTTTGAGTTCTTAATATATTTCACCAAAACAGGTATCTGATTTTCATGTGTGGAGTACTGAAGAACTAGTGTATGAAAAAACTTAGAATAATAATAGATTAACCTACATCTTCCCATCAAGACTTCTCTAATAGCATAACCGCTTGTAACTATATCCATTTTAAATCGCTTTTAAAAATTAAATGACTCCAATATTTATGCTAGAAGAATCTTATCTTTAAATTACTTAAAATCTTTATGTTTCCACTTTCCCTAGCAAAACCTCTTGTCATGTTGGAAGTCATAGTATGAAGTAGTTAAACTATGAAGTGGTGCATCCACATTTGAAAATGTCTCTATGAATTTATGAAAAGATTGATATGATTCCAAATAAATTTACTTCTATGATATGATATTAATAGAATTTGGTCATTTCCCTATGAATTCTCACTTCACACTATTAATTTTTAATTCTCCTCATCCAATTACATATTATCATAGATACACAATACATCTTATATATTTATATTTTAAAATAAATTATACTCTGAATTTATTCTTATCTTTAAAGGTATATTTTAAGATAATCTATACCCTATAAGAAGTTATACATACTATGATAAGAAGATATAAGGTATATATACTATATTCCTTCCAGACTTAAATTTATGAATTTCAACAAATAAAAACATATATTATTAATTATTAAACCTATTCAAATTATATAAATAAATTTTAATATATGTAAACTTTTWAAAAAAATTATCATTGTATAAGTATATGTTAACCTCTTTGAAAAACTACAGAAGTTTGAGTTATCTTACTAAGAAGATGAGGTAATTTCAGTTTATATATATATATATATATATATATATATATATATATATATATAATTTAAACACATATTCAAGTTAATTTTATTGAAGGAAAAAGTCTTCCAAGAGAAACTATGTGAAGGATTAAATACACAGAATAGACAAAATGGCACTCTTAGAGTGAAATTCTATTCATAATACTACGAGCATAAAAAAAATCCAAGGTGGAGAAGGATTGTTTTTGATAAAGTTGGATTTATAAATAATATAAAACTTTTCCTATGATAAAATAGACATGCTGTAATCAGAAATGGATTAAATATTAAGGATCAAAGTGAACCCTTTATTTTATGATTCGAACCGGTTTCAAATCTGTATAACACTTGATGTTTTCCCTCACCTCGTTGTGTAGAGATGCTACTCCCTGAATGAATAGAACTAAAATGGAAACACATAAAACAAAATTACAAGAAATTTATGGAATGATTAACGCAGTGAACGGAGATTTTGTATTTAGCACATAAGATATAATTATGATAATTTTTGCAAAGTTTTCGTATTCACAGTGAAAAATTATTATGGTTTTTTCAAAAGTTTTCATCTTCATAGTGAAAAGAGGACTAACGCATTCGCCACTTTACGCCCATTTCTATATCGGTAAAGAAAAACGGTATCAAGAGGGCCTCGTCAGCGTGTAGCAATTAGGGGATTCGTGCATATTACTTCATTGTATATATATCACTGTTTAAATCCTCCGATTCCTTTTGAGAGGCGTGCAGATACCATTCCCGACTTGAACCCTTTAGAATTCGAGGTAGAAATCATTTGATTTGGGCATGATATGGTCAATTTGACCCTTATTCGAACAAGGTTTCACTTCTTTTAATTATCGTATACTACAATCATAATCCAGACAAGTACTTATAAATAAATCATTGACATAATATGAAGAATATCTCCATTTTATTTCTTTCTTTTTTTTTGTTGGCTGGAGTTCGATTGTGTTAGAAATAATGCTTTTATTAATGCTGTATTAAGTTTGGGAATTTGGTTTGAGATCTTGTTGGAGATTGTTGAGATATTTAGTTGAATTTCACTTCAATTATATATACTTTGTATTTAAGTTTAGTTGAGTAATACAAATTATTATTTTGTGTGTAATTATTGTGCAATAGTCACTCTCCCAATTTCTATTTTCGTATCAAATCCTGGATTAATTTAAATCCCTCACGGGATGATCAGGAAGATGTGAAAGAGATGTGAGCATTGATAAGTGTAAGGGCGGCATTACATAAGAGAGAGCTACAACAGTTGTTTTTTTTTGGTTGAGAGCCGCTACGTGAAGGAGTTTTGATTTATTCGCCAGTCACTAGTTAAAGCTGTCCTGGGCGACCTACTGTTATGAGGTGCAGCCAGCCAGAGGGGAGCAAGTCACTGTGCTCCATTTCCTTCTTGATCAAGCAGCTTCGGCCACCCATGTTGTCGTCCAAAGAAAACACGAATTGAGGAACCAGGGCCTTGGCTCACTGGACGTCTCTCATTGTATCACATATCGATCTTCCGCATCAGAATTTTGGAGAGCCATATATTCTCCTATTAAAATCTGATCACTGCAACTGTGAGAAAGAAGAGAACATGACTGATACAACACTTTCCATGAAAAACAGCTAGCCATGTGTTCCGCTTATTGATAAAAGACAAGGTATGTCCTCATCTCATGGCATATGTATCGACTTGCCGCAATCAAATGCTTTGCCTAAGAAGGAGACGCCATCACCTAATCCGCGACCGATTTGAGGAAGATGCACGTATTTATTTGCTGCAATGTATTAAAAAAATAAACCGAGTAAATTATATTAATTAATGTGTATGTATTGTGATTATAAAAATTTTATATGGCAGAATCAATTAACTAACTAACATAATATCGTAATTTAAATCAGTGGTTCTTTATGTACTTAGATGTGAGAGGAACATTTCACTGACTTGGTTATGCATATTCTGTTATAAGTTGGTGGATTTTGTTGTATTTTGGGCTTCAAGATCAACAGTTACAGGTTATTTTTGTGAGTTTGTGAGTGTATAAAAGGTCAATTTTATGATTGACTGATAAAAATATCAAGTAATCAGATCATTGTCCTATATAACTGTTGAAATTTGCTCTTCGGGGGAATTCAACAGATGGTAGTGTATCCATAAAATAATTCAGTATCGAGATTGCCCTCCTGGAAGTCAAGAAGCGTCAGTTCTACAAGATTGTTCTGCAGGAAGTCCAGTTCTACAAAGAACGTCAAAGATGGCCATAAGTTTTTATACTTTAAATGTGTGAAATGGGAAACTCAAATGCGTGGACAAGAAAAGAGCAGAAGTTGGAAGATTCTGAGTGGGTGTAAGCGTTAATAAAGACCAATCACACAAAAAGAAATAATTTTTTTTGTAACTGTGATTATTGTAAGTTTTTTTAATGTAAGTATTAAAGGAGGTGTTAAAGATAATGCTTTCATTAATGCTGTATTAAGTTTGGAGACTTGATTTGAGATTTTGTAGTAGATTATTAAGATATTAACTCAACCCACATATCTGTATTTTGAGTTAGTTGAATCTTACTTCAAGTATATATACTTTGTATCTAAGTTTAATCAAATAATACAAATTATTATTTTATATGTAATTGTTGTGTAATAGTCACTCTCCCAATTTCTATTTGATTGTTGCAGTTGATGCAATCATCAATAAAGGAGTGAATCCCTCTATATCTTCATGTGTGCAAGCTCATTGGATTATGAAAGAGTTAGTTGTTTTGTTTACTAAGACTGTAAAATCTCTTGCATTGAAGTGTTTCTAGTCATTTTTTAAATTGTAACAAGTTTAGAGAATGCATTAATACAAGCTGTATCGGGATGAAGCCTATGTGTAAGCTATCACACTGTTACATCTTCTCTAGTACTCTCACATTATTGTTAAAATATGGTAAATCTTGGTTTTACTCCAACTGTTCGGAAGAGATAAAAAAGTTTAACCTCCAGAAGAGAAATTCACTATTTCCATTGCCATTTGGCAACTTTCATAATGTAACAAGGAAGGGTACAACTTAACTTCATTATTTCCAGTGCCATTTGTCAGCTTCCAAAATGTAACCATTTGTCAGCTTCCAAAATGTACCCATTATTTCCAGTGCCATTTGTCAGCTTCCAAAATGTAACCATTATTTCGAGTGCCATTTGTCTGTTTCATTATTCTATTTGTCAGAGTACAACTCTCAACGTGAAAGATGCAAACGATCATAGGTCTGATACGTATGCAAACAATGTTGTATGATTGAATACAGACATATTTCAGATTGAACAACCATGAAACCACTAGTCAAAAATAATTTAATAAATAAATTTTCAAAACACAATTAATAGGTACTAAATTTACAATATTTTATAAAGTTTTTAAAAAATATAATATATTTTATTGAGTTTAATATTTTAAAATAAAAGAACATGTTTATAATTTTTATTTTTACGTTATTCATAATGTTTTTTAATATTTTAAAATTTAAAAAAAAAAATTAGAATTTTTATTTTTACATTTTTCATAAAAGATATTTTAAATGAGACTTAATCCCCTTGTATATTTCAATTATTTTTCATAATCATCAAAGTTTCTAAAGAATTTCAAAATTATTCATTGGCCTACTCGTTGATTCAAAATTATTCATTGGCCTACTCGTTGATTCTTGAGAAAGGCGTTCAGCGACGGTATCTGTTCCTTGACACCGTGTCCCTGCAATCTATTGTCTCTACAGTAATTTAAAGGACCCATTTACCCATCACTGTTGTATATTTTAAATTACTAATTAACAGGAGCACCGTTTCTAACATGAAAAAAGAGAGCAGTTTGTGTCAAGAGCACCGTTTCTAACATGAAAAAAGAGAGCAGTTTGCGTCAAAAAGTAGTTGAACAATATCCTTTAATGAAAGGACATCATATATTTTTCTGCAGAAGTTGCAGCCTCTTTGATGGTTTGGAAAAAAGAACAAGGTAAGAAGGCAATTTTGCGGATTGTAACTATTATTAAACGATTATATGTACAAAACATTGCACTGTTGATTTTTTTTCGCTCCTATGTTTATTAAAACTCTATAATAGTGAAACGCAATTGTCGAATTCCAAAACGATATAGTGTGCAATTATAAATGAAAGAAGATAAATGAAAGAGACAATAAAAGACATATCAAGTTAAAAACAAATCATAAAAATTATCTATATATTAAATTATATAACTTTTATTGGAATAGACTATTTTTTTTACCATATGATAAGAATGCATACTTATTGTATTGGGTAATTTCAACCAATAAAAATGTATTATTAATTATTAAACCTATTCAAGTTATATAAATAAAATTTAGTATAAGTAAACTTTTTTAAAAGATTATCATAAATTTGTATAAGTATATATTAACCTCTTTGAAAAATTATCATTTGGTAATTTCAACCAATAAAAATGTATTATTAATTATTAAA
>JASDQU010102919.1:365164-384980 GCA_032191745.1 Picea mariana | reverse complement strand
TGGATTCTTCTTCAATGGTTTCTTTGTATTTTCTTATGGAGAATGATTGCCCAAAGTTCCAAAAATTCAACACTCCCTCTAAACGAGGGAGACATTCTCCATACTTGGATTTCTTCTATCATATAAAAGTTTCTTCATGATCCACATTGATGATCCATCTCCATACAACTATGTCTAGAACCTTGAGTCTCAATGAAGAGCACACCTAAACCATCCACCTCCACAAGAACACCCTTGTGAGTGAATATCACCATAGGTAAACCCCTGTGAGTGAATCTTCCATTCTCTGTTGGTTAAACTACCAATCCTTGGATAATGATGTATGATGTTATATGACATGTGGAAGCACCTTGATTCCACAAGTAAACTCATGTAAGTAAGGACTATGCCTAGGCCCATTTACCCCGAAAGTAAATGTATCCTTCTCCCTAGGCCATATCTGAGAGAAGGTCTGATCGATGCTTACCTGGGCCACTCACCACCACAAGTACACACTTGTGAGTGAGTGTCACTTACAGGTAAACCCATGTAAGTGAATATGTCATTCTCCAATGGTTAAACCACCAATCCTAGGAGAATCACGCCTAATGCAACCACACACAAGAGGAACACTAGCACCTCGATTGTTTTGTCCTTTGAAGACTACGCATGGCCATTCACCACAAGTACACCCCTATGAGTGAATGTTTGCCCGATGTTGCTTCCTGGAGAACCGTTAGCACCTCGAGTATTATGTCCTTCGAAGACTACGTCGGGGTCATTCTCCATTGGTCAAATCACCATGACCAATCCTAGGAGAATGTCTGCCCAATGTTGCTAAACATCAAAACTCCCTCTTAGCGAGGGATACATTCTGCATCACATCAAGATTGTCCTTGAAGTAAACAAACTTCATTGAGGAAATAGGCTTGGTGAGAATGTTCGCTATCTGCTCATATATGGATATGTGTTGAAGCTTCATCGCTCTCTTCTGCACCATGTCTCGGATGAAGTCATGCAAGAAGCTTCCAAATCCACACTCTTTCATGACTTGTGACACTGGTTGTGATATACTCTATCTCTTTTGTACTGAGTGCTACAAAAAATTGCTTTGTGCTTATCCTGGAAATCGTAACTGATCTCAAGATGAAGTAGCACCCCTAGGTACTCAATGTATCTACTGCACTCCCTACCCAATCAAAATCTATATATCCCTACAGCCTCACTTCACCACCTGAGACACACCATATCCAACAATACAATGTCAGTACCTCAACACATGCTTCACTGCTACCCAATGGAACTTCTTTGGATTCAACCAAATATTGGTTCAGGGTGCTCTCTGCAAATCAAATATCTGGCCTGGTGTTAACCAGGTACATCAAGGATCCAATCAGCTACCTATACATTGTGGGATCCACCAAATCGAAATCTGAAGCAGAATCACTCAACTTATTTTGGTTTGTCTCCATAGGTGTAGTCATGGACTTGCAATACATCATATCGAACCTCATCAGTATCCCCTGATTGAGGAAGATCTAATCTTACATCTCTCATATATTTAATCCCAAGAAATAGTACGTCTGGTCAAGATCCTCCATTTCAAACTCCGATGCCAACTCCCTATGCCACTGAAGAAAACCATGTTGTCCAGTCTGCCTCACTGGATTCTCCCTCTATGACTGAGGAAAAACCCATACCCAAGTCCTCCTGGCTGGTTTCCTCCTCTATCACTGTAGCAAAGCCTACTGAAACAAGTGGATCCTCCCATGAGGTCTTACATATCCTATAAACCTCCTACCTAAGAATCTCTTGTTTGGCCTCATCAACTCATGACACATGTATGTCAATATTGGAAGATGTCTTTATCCTGCATGAACCTGAGGAGGAACTCCATATGAATGATCACCTCTCTCTCTGAGCCAATTGAATCTCTCTGAGATCAGGCTCACTCGGAGACCACATGATCCCTCTGAAACTTGACTCCCTCTAAGTTTGTACAATCTCTAGAGCCATATGCCCCCTCTACATCTGTTGACCTCTTATGAAGTTGGATATCTTATGAATTGTCCTGGGAGGTTGCTCCTTCCTAGTGGATCTAGAGGGTTGAATCCTTATGAACTATGTCTCCTTCTGAGATGGTACTTGGTGGGGCCACCTGCCTCACCACTGGTGGAGCTACCTGCTCCTCCTCATAATTGTGACTCTATGTAACTCGAGAAACTATGAGGTGGTTTTCTCTCCCTGAAAGTATCATGGAGAGCTTCATGCCTCTCTACATCCTAGAAAGTGTCACGAAGCCAAGTTGGCTTCTTCATGGTCACTGCAACATCTCTAGGTATATCCACTGGCTCGACTGGCTCTACTAACTCCTCTTGATAGTCTGAAGGATGAACAACTAGACTAAAGGGATTTGTATGGTCATCCTTCAGAGCCTCCTTGATCTAGAAAATCCTTAGACACCACTTATTTCTTTAAGTATAGTCATGCACTGTCTAACTCAATTCATAATTAATTTACTAATCGTAATTGAGGTGGTTTGCATATTTCTGATGAAGTGATTTTTAACAAAAAACTCATAAATTGATGATTAGTTTGTTTAATAATAAGATGACGCAACATAAAATAAAAGAACTCAAATTATACAATATTGATAATCACATCACTTTGTTTTCAAAGTTCCTTTAGATAGCATGATTGTTCTCCGTCATCTCAAAAAACCAAATTACATGACAACAKGTGCTTGCAAAGAGACATTTTAATGGACTCTCTTTAATTACATTACTTAAAATAAGAAAATAAKTTCACCATTGAAATCCTTGCAAAATTATGAGAAATTTGACTATAAAGTCGACCAATTTTTTAACTACCTTATTTTCACCCTCTTTGGCACACAAAACAATGCATTAAATGCTCATTAATGGAAAATTGAGATAATATTTTTACAAATGAACTCAAATCACAAATTAGACCTCAAATTCATGATCCTTGCGAAAAATCTTGAAAAATGAGTATAAACATGACTATATTTCGTCAATATACCTCATGGCACGCTTTAGGAGACAACCATATTTAACCTCTTCTTAGCATGCAAATAGAGACATTTGTACGACCTTGAATCTGTGTCTTGTATTGTAAATTGTTCCACATTGGGATCTATGTAGACCTAGGAATGTCTTCTATCTCAGGATTCTTGCCCAATATATAGGCACGTCCTCCCAAACCTCTGTCTGCATTAGTGACAACTTAATGCTAAATTTAGAGGCATCTTCATTAAATGTGGGTCATTGGCATGATGGTTAAGCCTCTGGGATATAACCCGGAGGTTACGGGTTTGAACCTCCATGGTGCATATTTATTAGTTTGTTTGTTTTATATATATAGTATATAGTTTAACTATATACTATATATATAGTATGCATATGTTATAACCAAACTCCCGTGCGAATATTTGTTTGAATATATGGCATATGTTATAGCCACGATATACTATGGTTTTAAACTCATAGTAATGTTAATCTTATTCATGAACATGTGTGGGTTACATGGTATACATCAATACCAAGAGCCAAGGTTCGAGGGCTTAGGCCCTTGGCCCTTTGGCCGCCCATTTAAACTTTATTACAACTGTAAATATAATTGMAACCATATGTAGGTTAAGACCTAAAGTATGGCATGTTGGTAGTGGGRGATATGCTAAGTCTTGGGAGGTTATGGAGGTMTTAAMCAATATTTTCCAATGGGAGGTCACCACCTGGCAGCCTCTCATTGGTTGACCTTGCCACTTGTCATCATAGGAGTGGTCCACTTGTGCACCACTTGTCAACCTATAATCCRTCCACAAGGAGTATGATCTTCCCATTCAACTGCCTGTGCCATRWGTCACCCTTGCAGTGGTGGCACRTKTCACCTCTTTTTTYCCATGTACTTTGACTTTTGACCAAGTTTAGYTGGAAATTTGACCGCTCATAACTTTTTCATACGAACTCTATTTGACTTGTCATTTGTGTCGTTGGAAAGATGACRAAAAKCTCTACGCATTGATGTCATTTTCAGCACGATTTGAGATGGTATAATTTTGAGAATTTATGGATCTCTTGGGACCTCTATGAGCGTTTTGAATCCCCCTAGACCTCTGTGAGCGTTCCTTAGATCCTCCTGGATCACTCCTGCTCCTCACTATCAATCTCCATATGAGACACTTTGTATCCCACAAAAGTACTCTTCTTTTTAGAAGGTTCTAACTTTGTCCTCTTCTCCTTCGATACATGGATGTATATTGTCATGTCCACAACTCCATGTTTGGATAGTTTGCTTCATGTTTCAAACCAGAGACCATCTAACCGGTTTCCAACTACAACCGTCACTATAGCTCCTTCTCAGAGCTATCACCTATGACCTGCCCAGAACAAGAACAAGAAAAAAAACAACACTCTTCCAATGTTGTGACCAATCATTCATCCACAGTAAACTGCTCAGAACAAGAACAAAACAAGAACATCTCCATGGTAACCTCCATGGAATTTAGCCTTGCCAAAAGGGGTTGCAACCACTGTAATGTCCATAGGGTTACTAGGATAGGAAAGAGATCAATTCAACTTGTGAACAAGTATATCATTAGTACTAAATAGTGAGCATTTACATAATTATCATCATACCAACAATATTCAAGTGTTATTAAACATTTGATAGAAAAAGTACTAAGTAGTAATAGACCTCTAAAGGCTCATGTCCTAGTTACAACATTCAGTTAAGATGCAACAATATAAAATATCAAACCTGATCTGAAAACCTGGAGTCTTGTTGTTATTGTTCCATTTGATTTCGAGTTGTCATGCATTGTAGGATACATCACCATTGTTGCCTCCAACTCTTAGAATTTCCACCATCATGACAAAAATAAATCACAAAATATGAAACAAAAGGTTCAATGTCCAGGAAAATGTCAACAAGCCTGAAAACCCTAAAATTTCAACTTTGACAGAATGTCAATATGAGAGCACCAGTAGATGTGCTAGGCAAAGGCGAGTTACTCAGTGGTAAAATTTGTCCCAACAACTTGCAATGAATTCTCAACAATCTTGAGAAAATTGTGCAACGACAAATTCCATGTGCAGCGAAAAATTTCATGTGTAGCAGCAAATCTCATGTGCAACAACAAATCTCATGTGCATCGACAAATCTCATGTGTAGCGGAAAATCTCAACAAACCTCTGGTACAATGTTGATTTTTTCTAATTTCAATATCTGATAATTATTACCTTATGATTTCAAACAGAAGGTTCAATGTCCAGGAAAATGTCAACAAGCCTGAAAACCCTAAAATTTCAACTTTGACGAAATGTCAATCTGAGAGCACCAGTAGGTGTGCTAGGGCAAGGCGAGTTGCTTTGTGGTAAAATTTGTTCCAACGAATTGCAATGAATGCTCAACGAGCTTGAAAAAACTTTGTAGCGACAAATTTCATGTGCAACAAAACATTTCATGTGCAGTGGAAAAATTCATGTGCAAGGACAAATATCATGTGCAACGGAAAATATCATGTGCAGCGAAAAACTTCATGTGCAACGAAAAATCTCAACAAAGCTCTGATACCATGTTGATTTTTTCTAATTTCCAGATCTGATAATTATTACCTTATGATTTCAAATATATTTTAATGCCACAGTTATCATAGAATAATTACACACTGAAAATTTCAACTGAAATAAAACTGCAATGGAAATAACAGAATCATAGAGAGATAGTCATGCACAATAGATGCAATATTTATCTTAGGAAAACCAAAAATCGAGAGAAAAATCCAACAAAATTTTCTCTAGAAGAAATTTAATCCAAGTTTACAAATACATCACCAGAAAAATGAAGAATCCAAGCACATAGAAAGTTGTGCCCTAGTGTGAGGAAGAACCCCCAAGCAAGGTGCATCACTAGACAAAGATAGCGCAATTGGTAATTGACAACTTGCACTGCAACTGGAAACTAGCACAAAGCAACTGGGAAATGCACACTAGAAGAGGAGAGCTGATGAGATGTGTAATAATGAAATGAACTTGTCTTTATTTATACTAGTCAAGTCACCTTATTTTATTGGCAGGGTCGACTTGTCATTTTTGTCCTTTAACTTTATTTTATTTCTTTTGTTGTTTTTACAAGTGCTTCTTCAATGCTTCAATGGTGTCGACTTGATCTTCTTGTCTTATATTTTCTTCTTGTGCTTTCTAGATTCTTCTTCAAGGGTTTCTTTGTATTTTCTTATGGGCAATGACTTCCCAAAGTTCCAAAACTTCAACATGGACTTCAATGTCTGGGTTTGTACCCAGTTGTTGTGAAGGGAGTTTAGGTTAGCCTTTCGATATGTCTGGTGTACGGGAGTACTGATCCATATGCTTTCTTGGGAAGATGATATCTCGAGCCTTGGGGCTCCAAATATACTGGTAGGCTTAATCCCGGTTTCGAAAGTTAGGAAGGTCGGCTAAAGAGTAGTCGCGCTTCCTCGATGTTGTGATGTGGAGTGTCGATGCCTACTGTAGTCACTTGGGTGTTTTATGCTAGTCCAATAGAGGTTGTTGTGGAAGATATTGGAGCTAATAGAGGGTTTTTTGGAGGATATGGTGAGCTAATTAAAACATATAAGTAATGTAATCAAAACTAACTTTGGGACAAAGATCTTTGAAAGAGGGGTGTATGTCATGCCTCGTATTATTAATAATATATAAATAATAATAATAATAACAGGAATATAATAATTATCCCAAAGTGGTCATGATAAGTACTTATATAAATAAATAATAATAAATAATTATATAATAATTATCCTAAAGGGGGTCATAATAGTTCATAACAATAAGTATGTATTATCAGTATTTGGTAATAAAAGAAATGGTAAATGATGAAGAAACCCTAAAATATAATAAATATTTAAATAATGGACCTCGGGATTTGGTTCTTTACCACGGATAAAATCCATATAAAGCGGGAAAAGAAGGAGAAAAGGACATGTCTCTTTGGCTAGTCTACAGAGAGAAGAGGGCTAAAGAATTGTTGGTTGAGTAGTAGATTGAGGGCTCGGGGCTGGCCTGCTACTGAAGATTAATGTAGCAAGGTCTACATTTGGGTGGAGAGTCATTCCCCATTTTGTTGTTGCATTTTTCTAGATTAGGATCAAGGTATCACTAAAATATCCAACCCCCATACAAAGGTATGTGGGTTTATTTGAAGTAGGTGAGTTCCTCATCTCTCAGTGCTCCTAAATTTTATTAAAGTTTATCTGGTAATTTTTGTAATATTTTTATTTTAGATCGGACCATTACATATCATATCAATAATATATGGTTACAATGCATATAGTCCTAGAAGAAATAGATAATGGGAACATAATAGTGGACTCTAAGCAGCCAAGTCTTATTAATTTTGGGAGAAAAAATTCCTTAACCATTTCTTCCTTTCCTAGCACTAGAGTAAGAGAAATAGTCAACAAGTGTCACTTCCATATGGATTTTGGGAGGCATTGCAAGTTTCATTTCAATTTTTTTATTTGAATCCTGAACAATGTCATGAGTTGGACATACAGACTGTCTCACACCCTTAACAATTTTGGGAGGCACCTCAATCTGCTCTTTCAATTTATTTTGATCCTCAAATAGTTTGAACCCTTTGGCTATGTGTCACTCTCATATGTATTTTGGGAGTATTTTTACTCAAATTTCCATTATCAATTCCTTTTTTTAGTCCTACATGAATTCGATGGATCAACTCATTAAATTGTAAGATTCTAGAACATAATTTGTCGTTTCAATCTCAAAGTCAGTTCCTCACATCCCAAAGTTGAGTGATGAACAAGATAATCATCCAATTGATGCACTCTCTAATGTATAAGTGATAAGAGGACATTCTAAACACTTTAAGAGGACAAACTATGATTTCTCCATTTTTTAATGCCCAATGGTCCTAAGACTTCTTCCCATGAAAGGCTATGAGAGAGATATCATCATCATTGCCACTCTCCAACCTAGAACCAATATGGATGTAAGAGATATGGAAGTTGGATGTAATGCATCATCCATTCCATTCAATAACACATATATATTCAAGAGCAGACCTTGCATACAAATATGGACATTACATTGAACTCTCATAATCCTTTCCATATAAAGATTTGTACAATATGACACACTTTCCTAACATTGATTTGTAACAATATTTCCCAACATTTCAGTTCATGAATAAAATTCCATCTATATATATTAGAGTAGTAGTGTAGATTTTCTTGAAAATATGTGAGTTTTGCATATAATTTAAGACCAATTAATGTCCAACAAAAACACCTTCATGTTGGTCATGCACAAATTGTTTTCATAAATTTCAAAAACTAATAAATGATATCTAGGGAACCTTCATTGTGGCACTTAAATGCTTTTCTGAGAGCATCCCATAAGATATTTAGAATGCTTAGACATCCCCATAATGCATTATTTCCTGTTAGGATATTTAGACACTTAGGAGTTAGTTAAGATCTACTTGGTCTAATGTGTCGTTAGGTAAAAGTGTGTTTCTCAGTGTGTTTCTTTAGTATGCATTAGTATGCATTTGTAGTTAGGAAATTTGACGGTCACGATATGTTCCCGACATATAGTGATCTGATGGTTCATACTCTCCTCGATCTTAACGGCCATTGATCTGTGGCTTAACACCTGATTGGTCCATGATCTCTATTTAAAGAGCATGGAGGGTCATTTGTCGAATGATCGATTGTGAGAAACTCTCTTGTAAAATCTCTCTGTAATATTTTTCTTTGCATTAATAAATTGCTCCAAGTGGCCACGTTGGCTGGGGCCGTGGATGTTTCCCCATAGGGGTTTTACCACGTGAAAACATCGGTGTGTTGATCTTTGATCTGGTTATGTGAGTGGTTACTGAAGGTGTTTGTCCTCTATTGGAATACCTGTGTTGTCGAACATTTCCTAATTGTTATTGGGAAATATGGCAAACATGCCCTGTGTAAAGGAATTGTACAAGGCATACTAGGGGTATTTTCCTATTGTTCCCACATAACAAAGAAGATGGTCAAATCCCCCCATGTCCCAAGTACCATAGAAGGTTTCCTAGAAACAAGATAGATTCACAAAATCAAATCTATTTGAATTCATTCAATTTATTTGAAATTCAGGGTGCATAATCGGTTGACCCTCTACAAAGGATTGTTTAGCCAACATCTACTTGCCAACACTAAATTTATAGATACACTTTATGAATCCTTTCAAGAAAAGAATGTTGATGGTTTACGAGTGAAGTCAAGAAGATCATTCAAGTCTAACATAAATGTTACTTGAATTGATGGTAGTGGAAACAAAGATTTTGTTAAATTCCCACCTTCAAAGAGGTCAAGAGAAACATAAGAGGCAATAGATGAAAGATTTAGGGTTTTTTAGAGTCTATGTGAGGAGAGTAAATGAGAGTGTGGAGTTTAGTCTAGCTCCAAGCTATTTGAACTTGTTAGAATCACATGGTATCCTTGATTTGACAGATGAGACTCAAAAGGGTTTGTGTTGTCACTGAATAAAGGAATGTAAGGTATTTATTTGAAAGTTTCAATGTTGGGGTCATGTTTCATTGGAAGGGATTTGGACTTTGAAGCATTATATGGAGGGGTGAAGGTTTCAAAGTGGAAATAGAGTGATGTTGGATAAATAAATATGAAGAGGGTTTTGGCTCTTGATGTAATACCCTAAATAACCCCAAAATACCCTGAATAACCCCACAAAAGAATACAAATTTTTGCATTTACCCAAGAAAAAATGTTGTTATAAATAAATTAACCTTACCGGCAATTTTGCAGCAGTTGTTGAAGGACAAATTTTCTCCAAATTATTTATAGAAGTCTTCTCCAACACTGAATTCCATGTTCGCCTTTTCAAAAGTCTGTATGTTCTCTTCATGAAAACTACAAGATATACTCAATTATAAAACCATTCCCTCAAATTGATAAAATGAACAATTGCTTAATTAAAATCTCAATAAATTTCCCCAAAACCCCTCTCCAAAATAAATAATAGAAAAAACAAATTACCATTGACATTGACATTGACATTAACCATAAACCATTAATCATTGTACCCATTAAAATCCCAATAAATTTCCCCCAAACCCCTCTCCTCAACAAAATCATAGAGAAAACAAAGGTTCTTCTCCTTAATTGCCTTTCAAAACCCCACAAAGCGTCCCTTTCCTCCAAAGCTAGAGATTTGGCGCCCAAAACATCTCCTTCTAGGTTTCACGGCTTCATGGTCATTATGGTCAAGTCGACTTCAAGATTTTGTGAATACAAACAAGTAAATAATATTTTCCATTTTTAATTTCACGTGTTTGCATTTTTTTTGTTTTGGGTTTGTATATTATATGTAATATATATTATATATAATGTTTTTTTATGATTTAATTTTTTTATTTAGTTTTTATATATTATTTAATTTCTATATTTTTTTTATTTTTAGCATGTATATTGTATTATTATTATTATTATATAGTATATATGATGTATTATATATATATAGTATCATAACTTAACTATAGTTATATAATTAATTACATATATATATATTTAATTTGAATACAAACATAATTAGGAATATTAATGTGCAATAGAATTTATGCAATTACAAATGGAAATGGGAGTGGATGATATTAAATCATTCTTCTAGCACCTTGTAATCATCACACAATTGAGCATTTGTTGTCGTGGTGTGTGTTTTACCTCTACTTAGATGGAGGATTATGGTGTAAGTGGGTCTATTATGTTTAAGGATAGTAAGTATGTGATGGGATTTTGTTGTAAGGCAAGTTGGGTTGAACCATTGTTTGGATTTGGGGCACTTTTACATTTCTTAGTAGAGTGGTCACAATGGAAGAGGTGATATGTGGCAACATTGGTAATTAGGTTGTTTTGACATTTGGAATTGGATTTTTGTAGGGTCTTTAATTTGAACTGAAATTAATATTGTTGGGTAGGAAATAAGTCAATGGAAATATCCCAATTCCAATATGTACCAAAAACTTGGGGTTTCCATTAAGATATAAACTCACAAGGAAAGAATTAGCTAGGCATAGATGCTCAAAATAAACTTCAGACGAAGAACAATCAAAACGAAAAAAAGGTAGATGTCCATTAACACAAACATAAGAAACATTTCTAAGATGACTTTGGATCATCCTAAATTTGCAATCTGCACCATCCTTAATCCATGTACCAAAAAATCGGGGGTGGCAAGGCAAGAAGGTAGATGCCCATGAAAAAAATTGAACGAAGAACGAGCAAAATGGAAAGAGGAAGACTATAAAAATGAATTCAATGAAAAATCTAACTAATTAACACGATAAAACACACTAAAATGACTATAGTGAATATAAATCAATTACATATAATTAAACTATACTACTAATTTATCTTCACATAGTCATTGATTAGTCGTATATATTTATCCTGAATCTATTTTAGTAATTTATGTTAGTAATTTTGAGCTATGTCACTGAAAATACATCAAATTTGCCAGTATTTAGCTTATAAAAAATGTCGTGACTAAACTTTTTGGTCATGCAGTCACAAATTAGCCATTTTGTACTAGCGTTTTGTAAATTTTCTAGCAAGAAGTACTATCACTTTCATAGTGACAACTACAGATTGTATTACTACTATTAAGAATAAGATTCAACTTAAGGAGATTATCCCCTTAAATCAATGGTGGTTGTTATTTTGTAACAAATAGTTAGATGATAATTGTCTCTTGTGTAATTATAACATTACCCAGGAGTCCACTGTCCACTTTACATTTGGTGCTTTGCTTGCATGGAAGGGTCAAGAAAAAAGGAGCAAAGTCCTCCAATAGTCCACCAAAAAATCTCATAGCATATGGGTTTATCAAGGAAAAGCCTCCCTCCCCCCGGATGGGGTGCTAGTGGGAGCCACGCGGCGATCGGCGGACATGAGCAACAGTCACCAGGATACGGGGGCACGTGAAGGGCCCGAGCCACCCTATGCCTGATTTATTAACCTGCAACTCCACGCATTCGTGCATTAATGCAAGCGTTAACTCAAGTGTCCCTCCCCTCCGGTTATCGTGATATGGCTGGGATGGCAGTATTGCGTATTTGTTGTTTTCGTTCTCCCGCAGAGCTTGCTCTGCTCTGGATATGGTGTGATTTTTCTCTAAGCGTTTTCGAGGCCGAGCTCAGACCTACGTATTCCCTGACCTTTCGACCTCGTTCTGCGCTTGGGATTCTTCCTGTTCGCAGTAAGGGCTGGACCATGACACATCCAAGGGGAAGACCTCGACGAGGCTTGGCCTGGAAACCTCGACGCCCCTCTGTTTCCCCGTCTAATTCGCCCTCCATCACCTCATCTTCCCAGCACCATTCAGGACAGCCTTTAGGTTACTCCCGTGGCGAAACTCGCTTGCACTCTTCCAGCCGAGCTTTGGTGTCCAGACTGTCTAGCTCCCCCCGACGCCATGAACGCAGCCCCTCCGACTCGATGTCTGACTCCCACTCCCACCACGMTTCTCGCGGGGCTRGGMCTCTCCCCCGTGGCTCATTCACCAATCTCCAACTGTGGGATAGCATGACGACCCTCTATGACCTTGTTTTCGACATTCGTCAGGAAGTGGACGACATCAGCTTCCGGCTACAGGACACCGGAGCCAAGATAGATCTTTTTCTGACGACTCTCTCCTCTCTGAAGAGCTCACTCATCTCTAGCCCGGAGGAGGAAGTTCCAAGGGAGATGCTGGCCGAGGAAAAGGACGAAGAGATAGAACATCTGCCAGACGTAGCACCACAAGCAATTCCAGGGGCAACGACAACTATTAATCGAGAAAGCGACGGCGAGGCTATGGAAAAAGTGGAATAGGAGCGCAGCGGGCCAGCTTAGCCAGGTGTCCAGATAGTTTAATTTTGTTCTGTCAGTAGTTTTTTGAGCCACAACCTCTCTCACCAGCATATGGGTGATATCGTTGTAATTTCTATTTCAAACACTAGATATTATCTTGTTCAGGTTTTAGACTGCTTGGATACACGGACTGGTTTCCCCTTTGTTGGGGCAGTCCTGTGGCTCAGCCTGGTTTTCTTTGTACTTTGTCATAACACTCTGTCTCTAGAAGGCTTTTAATATATACCTTACTTACTTACAAAAAAAAAAGGAAAAGCCTCCCTCTTTTCACTCCTTTTTCTTGAAAATACCAGTACAACTTCACTCCACCTAAAGTCTCCTCCTAGGTGCCCAATAAGGTACTTTTTTTTTGTGTGGAAAAGGTTACCCCATCCCCAATCCTTTGAAGTTGAATCCAGGGATGATTTTAAGGATGGAAATTTATTTTAAAATGTAGAAACCTTCGCGAATGTTACTAATCCTTAATATGCTAACTATAAAATGTTGGTGTTATTTTTGTAAAATATTCAAATTTCTAAGGATTTTATATAGTTTGTATACAATTTTGGCTATTTTTAAGGTAAAATAATTTTATCCTATAGAATTTGGGTGAATCATTTTTAGAATAGTGAATCTTTTTTTGGGAAAAACCATGGAAAATTAGCCCATGAGCGAAATTTAGCCCCTAAAATCATCCATGGTTGAATCTAGTATGCATAAAAAATATGTGTTTCATCTCTCTCATGGCATGATTTGTAGGTTCAACGACCTATGCTCATCGCTTAAGCAATTGCATGCATTGATACAAGCAACTTGATGGCATGTTCTATAAAAAATATTGCTATTCATCCACCTACACGTGGCCTTTTTAATATGGAGTTAACTTCCTTGAAGGATAAAGCATAAGATTCTTGAAAAAAGGGGTATAGTTTCTAAATGGCATTGGATTGTTTATGACAATGTGGTAGCATAACTTCAAATCAGATAGAGAATCTCTAATGACATCCCTATTATGGGTCAAAGTTTCTCATATCCCTTTGTAATATTAAGATCCTGCAACTTTTACTATAAAACATTTGGTGGGTACATTCATCTCCTTAGCTTCAAAAACCATAGATTATGGTTTTGCTACCTACACTAGGATATTTATTTATGTGGAATTAAGAAAATGTCTTCCTAGCCATATTTTGCTAGAATGTGAGAACTAAAGTTGTTCCCAATCCTTTGACTATGAACATGTTGTCTTTTATTGTAGAATTTTCTTTGACCATGGTCATGTGACTCATGGATTCCCACCCAAAGGCAAAGTTGTCTCCAACTCCAAGAGCAAAATCTGGGAAGCCCTCGTGGTGGAAAGACCCAGATTTGGATGGCCATTAGCTAAATCCAATTAAGGCTTCTTAGGATTCAATATCCACTCCTTTAGCAAGTGTAACTACTTTAATGCCTAATAATAGGGGATACACCATTGTAGTCACTACTAGATCCCAAGAGGCAACTCCTTGCCCATTGATTAGTTCCTCTAAAACATAGAAGATGAGACACATTGAATTAAATTCCTCAAAATAGCAAAAGGATTCAACTTAGTGTCTTTAAAGGATGTAGAAAAATAACTTATGATTATAGATGTGCTAATAATCAACAATTCTAATGCTAGTTGGATCACAATTAGAACAAGTTCAAGAAATTAACACAAAAGTGGAGAAACATGATTCTTTATCCAAAAGAATGGAAATGTGTGATCATAATTGTAACAAATAACTTATACTTAGTTTTAAAAGTTAAAAAATGAATACCAAACCCAACTTTGAGTATATAAAAATCAAAACCCAAAAAAATTAATGGTATATAAACATTTATCCCATTATCTCACATATTGAATGAATTATAAATTTCACTTTTCATTTAATAGAATTCCAATTACATTTCCCTGTATTTTGATTGAATTTGACCATAACTTCATAAAAGAATTTCAATAATTTAAATGAAGATTATAACATGCCAAATCAATGTCTCATATACATAGATATAGATAAATAAGATCTAAAATAATTAGTCAATTATTATTTTGGACAAGATCATGTTCAAATCTAATGATTAATGCAAAAGCTAAAGAGTAAGCTATTTAGTAACTCAAAATAAAGATAAAGAAGTTCATATTTTGAATGTAAAATCCAACATATTTATAATGATTGTTGTGATGTTAAATATCAAATGTTAACACTACACAATATAATTGTAATATAAATATTGGAGAACATTAAATTTCTTATCCAAATTACATTAAAATCAAATAATATATACCCAAAATATATAACATTAATTACAAAAATAATCCTTACACAATAGTATTAAAATACATAAAATAAATAAATAAAAAATAAACACCAAAAATCAATAATAATGCATTGCTACTACAATCTTAATTAAAAAAAACAAATTGTGCTCACGAAGACTAAACAACCTCATATATGATAACATAAAGTATACCTAAATATTCATTTAGGTATGTTGGGGGGGCGACCGCCTTCATCCCAATAAAATATTTGTCATGAATTGTAATTTTCCAAATAAAATAAAATGCTTGTCTTTTCTGTCCTGTCCCGTGATGTGCAAATAATTCAAGTAGCATCAGTTGCATGACACCAATAAAAGCTCACGTGGATTCCATGCCTCATGGGTGGAGACAAGTCGACGTGGTCTCCCCTTGTGGTTCAATGGTTTCATTTTCCGAGGTGGCAGGCTTGTGATTAGCCTCGGGAGCCAGGTTCGGAAGACCGTTGGGAGGCCGACTAAAATAGTGATTTGGTAGATGAGTAGGTGGGGAATCGATGGTTTGGCGTTGAAGGAAAGCAATGAGGAAGAGCTTGTGAATCACGGTAGAGGAGTGTCTCTAATTTATGGTTTCTCAGTGGACAAGGGCGGGCCCTTCCCATTCTCAGTGCTTACGCAATTACAATCAACATCTAAGTTTAATGGAGGGCGCTACAATATTTGATGAATACGTTGGGAGTCATGGAAACAAGAATCGCCTCCTAACATTGCATCTCATAATGTATAAGGAGGAATAGAAGCCCTAAAAACATAACCAAGGAGAAATTTTACATTTATAATCAAAGAAAGGATTTCAAGAATCACAAGAGGGCAATTTAGGTGATTAAACTAAGACAAGAAAAAACGAAAATTAAACTTGAACCATAGCAACCCAGGGGATTAAACTAAGACAAGAAAAAATGAAAATTGAATTTGAATCATAGACTGTTTCAAAGAGATCCAGGATTTATGAAGAGACTACTTTATTGGGGATCTCTCAAGGTCTAACATCAATGAGAAATGTTTAAAACAATGGATCAAAAAAAAATGGGAATCATTGTTTGGGTAATACTGACATTGTTTTCTTATGAAAAGAGGTTATATTACTTTCGTTTTTAGATCCTTTCGACAAACATAGATATTGTTGCTAGTGGGATTTGGTTTTGGGAGGATAAACACTCAAGCGTTCACTTAGGGAACAAAGGTTGATCCCCTGAAAGTTGGAGCAAACAAAGCCTCTTTCTAGATCAAACTTCCATACATGCCTCCAAAAATTGGATAGAAGTAGTTTTCAAGGCCGTAAGCAATGCATTAGGTAGATACACCACTATGGATGATAAAACTAGAACCATAGAATGCAATGCCACTTCAATGGGTTGATTTTGTATGCAAATATTGTCAACGTAGTGGTTGGATGCATCATGAATATTGTTAGGTACTAGACTATAAAAAAGTTCCTCTAAAATGTGCAAAATGTAGACATTATGACCACCTTAAGAATTATTGCCCAGATAGGGGTGAAAGACACTTCCTATTTGAGGCCACAATTATGCAAAGCATATCTAGATAATGGAACTAGACTTAATCGATAAGGGTTGAGTGTCCTCCTAGATTGAGGGACCTTGAAGCACATATTTATCCATTCAAAGACAAGGAGAGTGGGGAAGGTGCTACAAATACTCCCTCAAGGACTCAAGAGGATCTACTTTTCCAAAGTCAGCAAGGCAACTCCTACTTTAATATGCAATTTGAATTTGATATGGCTCTTGAGTACGAATTCAAGGGAAAAGAAGCTATGAAAACTACAAATACCTAACCCCTACTTCCATTGTACATTGAATTTCCAATCAGAGATGAAGATTGGAAGATGGAATTTAAGAACATGAAAGAGGCAGAAGGTCTTGGACCTATCACACTAGAGTATACTCATGGAAGCCAAGATTAGATGATCATGGAGTAGAAGCACAAGAAATATACATCAATGGAAATTCCAAGATAATCATTATCCTCTGATAAAGTGGGGCTCACATCCATAAAGAAAAGGCATCATTTACATTCTTCCAAAAGATGAAAGAATAGCAATTCAAGTGAGATCCCCAAAGGAGGGTTGGAGATTGATGACAAAATGTTGTCACAAGAGACAAAGGGGAGGAAGTCACATATCCAAATGGGAAAAAAAGGAAGGTTGAGAATGAAGATAGTGGAGGAAAACAAAAGTCAATAGAAGATGCCCTTAGAGAAGGTAAATCCTCCTACGGTAGTAAGTGATGCTTTTCTAATCCATAACCATAGGGGGATTATGGTCTCCCTTGAAACAAAAGTGCTAAATAGCAAAATATATAAGTATATATTGGATGTCCTCTTTGTGTAGGAAACCATGGTGAGTAGTAATGATGCTATTGATTCTCTTCAGAATTGCTTAAGGGGTGGAATTTTGTTGTAATTGATGTCAAGGGGATATCAAAGGGGCTACTTGTAGGATGGAAGAAATTTTGCATACTCAAGAACCATTTGTTCTTAGAATCTACTGTAATTTGCACCTTATATGTAAAGGACTTGAATAAGGACATGTATTTTGTTAATTTGTATGTACCCTATCTTTATAGGAAGGACCATTCATTGAATTTTTTGAACAAATTCTCTCTTCCAAGGGAAATCCTTGGTGGAGGAGATTTAAATATAACCCTTAAAAGAGAGGAGTTTGGGGAGAAGACACTAAGCCTAACATGTTTGCTGATTTCTTCCTTAAGTTGTTTGCAGACAAACATCTAGTTGATGTAGAGCCAAGTAATCTCAATCCCATGTAGAGAAATAATAACATTGGTGACGAAATGATCACTAAGAGATTATTGTTTTCTTGTTTCACAAAGCATATTTATTGACACTAGAAGATATAGATCATGGATTGCAGTGGAAGGGACATTAGATCATTATGTAGTCTTCTTTCAATTAGAAAGAGATGGTGAAAAACCTACATCACCTTTCAAGTTCAACTCCTTTTTTCTCAAAGATGAGAAATTCATAGAATTAATTCTCAAGGAATGGGTGTCATATGATCCTTCTTCTGGAAAACATGCAATGGAAACCATGTATAAGAACTTTAAAAGAGTCAAGATCAATGTTAAGGAATGGATCAAAGATGCAAATACACATAATTAAAGGACCTAAATGAGTTGGAAGGTAGGATGGAATCGATTTCTAAGGAGTTTAAGATGGGGCCTACTTTATAAGGAGCAAAATATGGCATGGACAAGATTACTAGAGACGATAACAAGTTAGTAGCTTGGGAAGACACGAAATGGAGACAGAAAAGAAGGAAAGCTTGGTTGAAAGAAGGAGATGAAAGCACAAGGCTCTTTCACATTTATGTTGAAGCCAAGAAAACCCAAAATACCATCTTAGAGTTCACTAACAAAATGTTGATGCTCAGATAGGTTTTGAAGAAATAACAAAGGTAGCAATGGCTCATTTCAAGGGAATTTTTACTAAACCTAGGCAAAAAAATATTATGGAATTCCTCCAAACTCTCTCTTACTTTACTAGGCTAGTAAATGAAGAATCATAACAAATTCCTAAGAGCTCATATCATTGAATAATCATTAAGGGATGTATTGGCTTCATTCCAAAGTGAAAAATATCTTAAATTGGATGGCTAGCCCTTCAAGTTCTACAAAATATTCTATGATCTCATAGAAGGGATCTTCTTATGGATGTAAAGGAATCGAAATCATCAAGTAAGTTTTCTATACCTCTTAATTCTACCTTTATCACTATTATACCCAAAATAAAAATAAAAAATTGTATTCCTAAATTTTTATAGACCTCTATCTCTATGTAATTGCCTCTATAAGATCATTGCAAAAAACTTAACCATAAGGATGAAGCACATATTATCCAATATGATCTCAGAGGAAAATACGAGTTCTTGGAAGGAAGGTAGATATTTGATGTTGTTAGTTTAAAAAAGGTGATGTTAGATTCAATAAAGAAAGAAATATCCCTTCACAAGTATCAAATTAGATCTATCAAAAGCTTATAACAGAGTAGACTAGACCTTCATTACCTTGTTGTTTATTCACATAGGATTTGATCCGAATTTCCAAATTGGATTGAAGACTGTTATACTACTCCTTCCTATGCATTTTTTTATTAATTAATGGTTCTCTCACCCATTTCTTCAAGCCTAAATGTGGGTTAAGATGGACAATTCCTCAACATAATTATGAAAAGGATAGAAAGAAGAGGGAAAATTCAAGGGAACACAGGTAGCAACATATCTCAATATCTCCCACTTATAACTATTTGTAGATGATGTGATACTCTTTGGTTTGGGAACTGCCAATGAGGCAAAATTCACTAAGGAATCTCTTTAGACATACTTCTTAACAACTGGTATGGAAATAAACACCATGAAATATACTCTTGTAGCAAATTAGATAAGAGAATTTAGGATATACAAAATCAAGCTCGCCCACCCTTCCAAATATTAAAAATAATTGAGGATCCAATGAAATACCTAGGATTCCACCTTCAAGCAAATGTTATTTTTATAATGACTAACTATGGTTATTTGAAAATTTTGAAAAGAAGATCAATTAGTGGTGC
>JASDQU010102919.1:339650-349845 GCA_032191745.1 Picea mariana | reverse complement strand
TCTACGAAAGGGGGGAAGAGCTTGGAGGATTGGAGAGACTGAAACCTACAGTGGAATTTACAGTGCACCGGGGGGGCTGCAGAGGTTTTGGGCTCGGAGGGCTAGGACATCCATTGATGTCCTAGGGCTAGGCGTTACTAGTTGGTAGGAAGGTTGGTTTTGGGGTGTCCTAAGGAGAAGCATCAGGTTCAAGCTAAGGAAGCAAGCGACAACATCAGATTCAGGTTAGAGTTATGAATCTTTTGAATTAAATTGTTAGTAAATTTTGTTTGTTGAGATATTAGATTGAATGTGCTAGATTAAGTGAATTTTGAATTTACTGTTCTGTTCTAAATCAATGGTAGTTTAAATTGAATGGTAGTTTAAATTAAATAGAGCATTACACTTTCTTGAATACCATTACCACCGATGCAAAGTAAGAACTTTGGCTAGGTCTAATAATTCCAGCCTCTAACATTTCTTCAATCATGTGCTCAATTACACTCTTCTGGGCATAAGGGTATTTGTATGGACTAATGTTAGGAGGAACACTCCCAGGAATTAGGTGAATATCATGATCATGATTTTGAGTGGGTGGAAGACCTTTGGGAATATCTTCAAATACTTTGGAATGCTTATCAATGATCCCTTGGAGATCTAGAGGAATAGATGACTAAGATGTTTGAACATCTAGTGAGCATAGTTGTGCAATAACACCTTGATTCCCCTTTTTCAATAATTTTTTCATGCCATTAGAGCTTATCACCTTACCGGGTTTCCCTATGATACCTCTTAGCTCAATTTCTTTTCCTTTCAATGAAAATTTCATGAAAAGTTCTTGAAAATTAAAATTCATTGTTCCTAATGATTGTAACCATTGGATTCCTAGTACAACATCATCACCACCCATGGGTATAGGAATCATTCGACTATTCATTACATATTCCCCCATATTAATATTGATCTTATTGCATTTTCCTGAGCAATTGATAGTTCCTCCATATGCAATAATTACTTGAAACTCTGGTGTTGGATATACAAAGCAATTGAGATCTTTGGCTAATTTATAGTGAATGAAATTATGAGTACTGCCAGAGTCAATTAGGACTATTACCTTTTTCTTTTTGATATATCCTTCTATCTTGAGGGTTTGAGGAATGCTAATTCTAGCCAATGCATTACACGATATCATGGGAGTCAAATCTTTAGACGAAATTGATTCTACGTTTTCATCTTGAGATGGTTCTTGTTCATATTCTTTTTCTTCTTCCTCTTCACAATCTATGTAGAATAATTTCTTCTCACCACACTTATGTCCCTTACTGTACTTGTTGTCACAATTAAAGCATAAACCTTTTGCTTTTCTTTCCTCGAATTGTTGAGGTGTCAACCTTGTAGGTTAAGGTTTTTTAGAAGAAGGAGCATTATTCTCTCTATAGATGTTAGGATTGGTCCTTCTAGTATCCATAGCCATGTTTTTACTTTCAACATTTCTTGCCACCCTAAATGCATTCTCCAATGATTTGGGTTCCCAAAGGAGAACCTCATGTTGAATGTTATCTCTTAAAGTTCCTATGAATACATCAATCAAGTGCTCATCTAGAATATCTGTTACTTTTATATTCAATCTTTGGAAGTTCTCAATGTGCTCTATAACTGAACCCTTTTGCTTGAGATTTATCAATTGGCTAAATAAGGTATTGCTCCTTGTATCCTCATAATGTGCTATCATTTCTTCCATGAAAGTTGTCCAAGTGATGAGTGATTTATGAGAACAAAGCCATATATACCATACAAATTGATTAGGTTCTAAATATAAAGAAGCAATCTGTACCTTTTGTGTATGTTGAACATTATGTAGATCAACGAATTTCTCCATCTGAAGTATCCATGTGATAGGGTCCTTGCCATCAAACTTTCACATATCGATCTTAGGAACGTGGTTGGTCTTCAACCCAAAGTTAGCGTTTCTCCATTCTTGATTCACCTTCCTCGTGTCCTCATCATGAATTTCATGGGATACATTTTCACTTTCAGGTGTCCTCTCTATTATGAAAATTTTCAATCCTTCCATGATATCCTCTTTTAAACCATCAATCTTACTATTTATTACCTCCAACTTAGCTTCCATCTCTTGTAGTTCATATTTTGTTATTGTCTTCTTTTGTAAATCATTTATGTCCCTATGCATTTCTTCACCTTCATCAAGAGTCCAATTAGGATTTTCTAGAGGCTTATTTGGTGTAGAAGTTCCCTTTTTAGGTGGCATGTTGGCCAAGTATTACTTTTGAACCTTGATTTTTAGGGTTCTACTAGACAATCTTTCTTTTGTTGTATCTCCAAAGTTTCGGCCCTTTTAGGTATGAAACTTTATTTTTTATAGTTCTATGATATTTCTTATTTTCAATGTCATAGGTCTGATCAAAATTGGATGTGCCAAGTGGAAGTTATAGTAACTTCCCCACAACTTGTCGATTTTTGTCCTTTCCAGGAGATCTCATTTGTATAGCGTGCACCACGTAAAATAAATTATACAAAATTCTTAAAATCGTACTCAAAATAATACATACTGTCCACTATCCAATGAAACTGGTCTCACTCAATTTGGATACTCTAGGAAGAAGTTATGATTGTTTTACCTGGAACACCTTCTTAAGTCTATTCAATAGGACTAGTCAAATACCATATCTTCCACAGGGTGTATCTACAAATTTACGATGACCCAGGCACTGACCATTTTACCACAGATACCTTACTAATTTCTGTGAATATCCTCCTGATTTTAGGGTCTGCAACATTACATAAAAATTTTTATAGCGAAAATAGCACAATGACTCAGTTCAATATGATTCCATAACCCTATCTTGCACAGGCTATATCTCCAAAATTATAAGGTCTCAGGAGCTGAAATTTTAACCCAACGTACCTTGATCTATCTACTAAATATACTCCAAGAAGTTCGTTTTGAAGCATTGTAGAAAAAAATTTGTAGAGAAAATTCCAAGGTGTCTCAGATGTAGCAGTGAAACCCAAAGACCTTGAGCTCTGATACCATATGTTAAGAACCAAATATCAATATAACATAAAAAAACCTTAGAATAAGTACTCAACACCTTGCAAAAGAGAGAAACTAATATAATAATCCTCTTCGAGGGGGAAACCTCCTTATGCCCACATAAATGTACAATACCAAAATGATTTAAAATGAAAATGTCTCCTTGGTATATATAGGAGACTAGGAGGTATAATTACAACTAATGGACTAAAGTCGACATAAATAAAATAACATTACTAATATAATATGCCATAATTAAGGGGTAATGAGCCACTATTTAGGGCTTAACAACATCTTTGCTTGAAAACTGATAACCCTCTAGTCTTCTTGTGATCAAATTTTGATCATCAATAGCAACAACTTTATCTTCATAATGATGACAACAAGATGATGATAAAACATGGTTTAAAGCATACTGATCATTATCAGCTAGAAACATGTAATTGAATATGCAATCATCAATTACCTCATGATCAAAATGGTTTGAAAAATGATCGTCAACTTTCCATGCATACCTGTCCATAGAAAAATCTTCCAACACTGAATAATTATGATCCGAATCTGAAATATACTTACATCCTTGTTGTTGTTCCAAATCTGCTTCATACTCGTTGCCTTCATTATCAAAAACTGAAACAAAATAACAATTCCCTTACTCATGTGCATGGATATTTTCAAAGTAAGTTGGATCTCGAACTCTCTTGGAAGCACATATCTTCTCCTCAATTTCTTGTTCATCTTTAAATAAGAATGCTAAGGATGACTAATTCCTTTCTAATAGGAGAAGGACAATCTCTGAATGTTGAGCCATAACATAGTATACCATGGAAGCAGTCTTTGTAGGTTGGATCTCCAAAGGCATGTCATGATAAATGTTGTAGAACCTTCTATTGAAGACAGACAAGAATTTGTCTTCCTCTCTCCTAAAGGCATAAAAATCAGTGAGGTACAGATCAAGAGACTTGTTCTCACCCCAATGCTTTACAAACATATTGGACAATTCGATCCAAGAATCAATGGAATCGACTCTCAAACTCTTAAACCATACTGCAACAAATTTAAACAACGATTTGTGGAACAACCTCGTAGTCGCATCATCATGAACTATCTCAAATTGATCAATTTTTTTTAAAAGGCCCCCAAATGCCTCTCGGTTGTGACATGATCCTCTCTAGAAAAATGGGGAAGGTACTCAAGGCAATCAAGAGGATAAGGATGAAGGATATAAGGCATCTTTAAAGGCTTGAACATATTTATCGTGATTCTAGTTTGAAAAGCAGTGGGATGAACATGAGGATTAACAAGAGGATGTCAAGGATAAATAATAACTGAAGCTAATGAGATATGAGAAGGATTTGAATCACTTTTATCATTCTCATGGTCATGAGGCTGAGTATGTTTAGGAGGGATAGAGATATAAAACTCGTTCTTCTCAATATGATGAAATAAAGTCTTAGGACCAACCTCAAAAACACAAGTAGGCTGCAATTTCTTCTAGCAAGGATGGATATATAAAATAAGGTTTATTCTCATCTGAATAAAGAAAACACAAGATGATCCTCTTTATATGTGAAGGGAAAAGAAAAAATGAGCTGATAAAAAACAACAAAAGTTCATGAATAAAGATCAGAAGATGATACATGGTCATCACCTTTCCTATGGTCATCTTTATTTCAATGGGATCCTCCCCAGTGGAGTCTTTGATTGTGGAGTCTCCAGGTATATTATTATAGTCAATTTCCTATATCCCTCTCTTGTCTACCATCAAGAGTTGGATCTATGTCGTTCTCCCAGCGAAGCTAGATTCACACTTCGTTCCCCTGTAACGATGCCAAAAATGTTAGCACTGAAAGTCACACTTAGAAAATTGTAGGTGCACACCCAGTACCCATCAGAATATAAATTTATTAAATGGTTTGTGTAGGTGGATCAACAAGACTAGGAAAGAAAGGGAGAGGGCAACAAAATGTTTGCAGAGGCATTCCATTGGGCATGGAGTCATAACATCCTACAAATCAAAGGAAATCAAACTTTATATCAGACAAAGAGATATATAATGATGAGTAGAAGCATGGTGAATATGAAAAAAGGAAGAACATCCATTATACAAAGATCCTTTCTGCAATAGATAAATATTTTCTTAAACAATGAATAATGATTTAATAGGAAAGCTACATCATATCCTCTGTTGTTCATGAAGCCATCAATAAATGGAAACTATGATCCTCAAAACCTACAATATGTTCAAGCAAGAAGATAAAAAAGAAGTGGGAAAACAAAGAAGACAATATGATAATAGCTCTCATGAATCTTTAATGGAAGAAATGTCATTACAAGTAGGCCCTTAGGCTTACAAATGAGTAACTAAAAATGATTCACCAGCTCTCACCTCTCTTGGCTCATGAATCCAACCCTTTTCTCATCAAAAACCCTTTTATTTATAGTGAATAATCTCTATACACCCTAAGGAGGTCTAAACCAAGGAGTTACATAGGATCCTCCTCCATTAGGAGTCTTGTTACAAAAGATTCCAACAAAATCCTAACAAATTCCTATTTTGGGGGGATTTTGTCTATGATGATAAATGCCTTTTGAAACAGGTCATCCTAATTGATCTGAAGATGGAACACATGTCTCTCATGTCCAAAAAAATCCTAGGAGACCATTCCAACCTTTCTTTATAGGTGGCAATATCCAAACAATTCAAATATCCAAATACTAACTGATACAGGAAATTTTGTAGCGTCATTGTAAAACAATTCTGCACATTCTGTAGCGCCCTTTGTGTGTCTAACTAGTTGATTCCGTAACACCTTTTATGTATCTAATATCTCTCTAAAAGTAACACATTTTTCAAAAATGAGATAGGCTGTTTTTATTTGGTATGTGATGAACAAAAATCTCCTCCAGTTTTCAAAAATACCTTCTCATTTGTTCATAATGCATGTTTTACGTTAGTCACTCAAAAATTGCAGAAGCACGGCGTGCTCTCAACAGAAATGCAATGTGGTCTTTGAGAGGGTGTTTGGAGGCCTTCCCAGAGGAGTTTTGGGCTACAATAGATATGGTTGGAAATATTATGATGACTTCTACACAAAGGAATAATGAATTAATGCAAATGCCTTCTCAAAACCCCTGAAAACCTGACTTGAATTCAAGTTGAACAAAAGTATAGGAACCCTCCTATAGCAATTGTATTTTGGGAAATTATCTCAAATTATAATGCAATCTTACGTGTTAACACCATGGGATGGAAAATCCTGTATTCTCTAACGAAATCAATGAAATGAACGATCACAACTTAACCCGGTGTTGAGATGTACGGTCCATATTTATTTCAATACTTCAGTGCTTTAGGACTCTCAGATAAAAAAAATCTCGTGTCGTTCAACTTTCCCAGAGTGACAACTATAGAAGTGATCATAAAGTGATGATGACTACTTATCGTTGGTTAACACCTCCCCTTACTCTATCCTTCCACCAACTTAATCCAACAACCATGAATTAACGATATGGATGATCCTTATTCACCTTAGGACTTCGGCGCTCCAATACTCAGGGATATCACAAATCCCAAGTTATTCAAATCCTTAGGAGTTATACCTATTGAAGTAGTTATCCCCTCCTTTCACTTCTTGATCCAATGGTTGATAAAAGTCCCAAATGGATCTTCGATCAACATTCTACATGAACTTTCTACTTTATCCTTCATCACTTTCACTAATAGTAATGTTGGACATTCTTGGAGATTGTAATCTTGGAGATGACATGGCATGTTGATGTCACCTATGGTGATGTGGACCTATAGTATGTGCACCATGTGTCCCTCTGAAATGGAGATTTTGGGGTCCAAAATGCCCTGAATTCATGTGACATGTGTCCCCATATGGCACCCCTACTACATGGCATAATACACATCATCCACCAAACAGAAAGTCCATGTTCATCCACTCCAGATCCGACAGCCTTCATAATCTCACGGCTGTGGCTTTGCACTTTGTGGCTTCGACACTTCGTTGCTTCAACACTTTGTGGATTTTCCTAGTCTCTAGTACTCACTAAAGTGGGGAAGTTATGGAGTCCTGAAACTTCTCTATCCTTGTACTTTTGATCTAATGGATGGAATTTCTCTCAAATTATTCCTTCGATCTGATGGTTGGTGAGATTTCGGGGCTTCGACGCACCGAGACTCCTAAATACTATGAAAATCAAGTAGTTCAATTTCCCCTAGATTTATACCTGTCGAAGTGGTCATAAAGAAATGATGACCACCTACTATTGGTTAACACCTATTCTTATGTTATCCTTCCACTAATTTTATATTTGACAGTTAGCATTACTCCCAAAGTTCTTACCTTGATCTAACGACTAGTGATATTTCACGACTTCATCCTTCAAGATTTCTAGGACTCAAACTTCTTTACATTTGGAGGGTCAACGTTGAATGAACACAATCAATGGTGGAGATTTCACCCGAACTTCCTATAAAATCAGTTGTCCATGGGATTTCATGACTTCATCCTTCAACATTTCATGCTTCTTCCCTGCCTCCCATAATCACCAAAGTGGCGAAGTTCCAAAGTTTTCTATCTTTTACTAGCTTTGATCAATGGCTGGTGATCGACCAGTTTGATCTGATGGTTTTTGTTTACTTGAATTCCGATATAATGATCTAGATATTCATTATTTCAATAGTTTTGATCACTCCCAAAATTGAAAAGGGAATGATCATGATTCCATCGTCCTTTACAAGGATCTTTGTCTACACAATGCTCTAGCTTTTGTGTGATTCTTGCAACATTATCTCTCCTGATCTTTCCTTCGACCTTTCCAAAGTTCTTAACATTGTATGATATGAACCCATGCAACCTAATACACTACCTCTCTTGAGCTTTAGGTTTATATTGCATTCCTCTGCACCTCCCGCTACAATGACCATTAAAAAAAATAGGAACTTTCAACCTTCCATGTCAAACTTGGCTTTGTAACTCTGCAGATTGAAACCATTAAACTTCTCAGACAATCCTAGATTATTTCAACTTGAATTTTCCCACAAATTTAGGGGTATTTATATCTAATATTTCCTTTTTTCCCCAAATTCACACAGCTTGAAATCTATGACAACAAATTTCTCAAATTTGAACTCGTTCCAGCCCATACTAGTATGGTGTTTCAACCAGAAGATCTGAAACTAATCTGTGATGTACCTGTCCATTCACAGGTTGGGAACACTACCTCAAAAACTCACTTATAAACTAATTTCAAAATCTGATAATAATTAATTCAAAACATAATCATGAAATACTCACATGCATTAACAAAGATTCATGTTAAAACATGAAATAAATAAACAATGTGTCATGCACAACAGATAACCAACATACATGCACAAAAAAATACATCTTAGAGATAATTAAATACACAACAGAAAATACATTGTACAAAAAACAAAGAGAGCACTTATCTTTGCAAGTAAACATTCACCAACTAGTTGCAGACCGAGGATGTTCCTCCCAACCATAGACACTATTTTTATTTTACTCTTAACAATAGTTCACCCTTGATCCAGGGCTATGAATCCACAAGGATGGGTCCTAGGGAAAATCTAAAACACACAACAATTGGCTACCTAGCTCTTAGGTTTCCCAACCACACATCAAATCTGAATTTTCAGCTCTCTTTCCCCCTCATCTTGCACAACCCAAAGAAATGAACACATTTCTCTACCTTGCAGTCCCTCAGTCTATTCCATTTCTCTCCAGGGCTCCAGTGCTACTGGTAAGGAAATATCATTGTTGGAAACTTTAGGGATTCTCAGTTGTGGACAGTTCTTTCTGAAATACCATCAATCTCATGCACACATGAATCCATTCCCTCCTGAAATGATTATAAATCTATTACATCCATCTATCAATGGCTCTCCTCCTCCATCCATTCATTTTCATGCCCCCACCCTCGAAGAGCACATGAATTCAACAAGAATGAAATGAGGAATTCTAAAATTAAATGATTAAACAAGAGCAACCCCCAAACATCCCATGGGTAGGTTTTGTATAATTACATGAAAAAAACAACCACGTGGCCTTGCTACCAAGAAGCTCATGTAACCCCTTTTCTCCATAAAATCAATTATGGGTAAATAAAATATAATAAAAAGACTCATCCCCTTAAGCCCCCTCTCTCATGGAATGATAGCCCTCTATCTCTTTTGTCCTTGTGTGTCTTGCAGTCAATGATGCATTTTATTGATGTATATGAAGTATTACATTTCCTAGGAACTCTGGCCCCTTTTCAAATTTACCATCTCACCTGCCTAAGTCACAATTACATAATACATTCTAGTTCACAAGGGTTGAAACCAGGGTGTTACAATATCAAAGTATTAAATCAAAGTTTGTAGAAAATCAAGTTGAAATTGAAAAATTAGACTTCAGACTTTCTAAAAATGGATTGTTGATGTATAAAAATAGGTTGTATATCCCTGAAGTAGAAAAAATTAATTTACTAATACTAAATGAATTACATAAAAATCCATACATTGGATATCCTCGCTATAAAAAATTAATTATTATGTTAAGAAAGGAATTTTATTGGCCTAATATGAAAGGAGAAACTATTACTACAATCCCTACCTGTTCCTAAATGGAAATGGGAAATTATAAGCATGGAGTTTATAACATGCCTAAAAGCAATAAACAAAATGATTCAATAAGGGTTGGTGTTGATAAATTGAGCAAAGAAACACACTTTATACCAGTTAAATCCACCTATAAAGCGATGAACGTAGCAGATATATTTATAAAGGAAATATTTTGAATACATGGAATTCCTAAAAATGTAATCTGAAAGAGAGATACAAAATTTAAAAGAAACTTTTGGAAAGCCCTGTTTAAAGGCTTAGACACACAAATAATGTTATCGCTACTTACCATCCTTACATGGATGGGAAGACTAAAATAACTAATGAAATAGTGGAAGATATTATTAGAATGTATATTATGAATATAATGAACAAATGGGAAGAATATTTACATTCGGTTGAATTTACATATAATAATCATTACCAAGCTTTAACTAAAGTTAGTCCTTTTGAAATTATTTATGCAAGAAAATATAACACCCCTGTCTCCTAGAGTAATCATGTCAATGGACTAATGATAG
>JASDQU010102919.1:277732-311958 GCA_032191745.1 Picea mariana | reverse complement strand
TCTCCAATGGTTGAAGTAATCCAAGTTCTTGTCTTGATCCATCTTACTTCATAACAATGATATTTTCTTTGAACAAATCCTATGGTCAAACCAATGAAGTTTTCCAACTTCTTTCCTTGCTTTGAACCCCATTGTTGATGGCCTCGTGCCCTAAAGAATCTAGAGTTTTCTTGAAGCTATCTCTCCATTTTGTTGTTGGAAACTTGATATCAATACCCCTACCCCTAGTCTTGAATAGTCCAACTTCACATATCACTATTTCAAATTTGCCTATGTTCAAAATTCAACTTATCCTCAGTATTAGTTGCTTCAAATTGACTTGTAACATATTTCCTAAGGACATTCTAAGCCTTTATTTGATAGGAACGATTATAGTTTATTGTTTCTGAATCAACGAACAGTTGTTCTGTTGGTAATTATTCAATATTTGCATTTTTTGTGTTCAAACATCTCAATACTTATCTCTATTCGTCATCTATGTGTCATCCATCTCTCTCTCTCTCTGTCTTCTTTTGATGAAGAAATTTCTCTTTTGATAAAAGTGAAATTTAGGATATTTAAGCTTCACACACAAAAGTGGAATTTAGGATATTTAAGCTACACACACAAAAGTGAAATTTAGGATATTTAAGCTACACACACAAAATAAATATATGTCTACAAACACCTCCAAAACAAGCGAGGAACACCAAATCCATCTAGAACCAAAGAGTGACCCATTTACTAGAACAACAAAAGAAAAACAACCCAACTCAACTTGACATTAAGACAAGAAGAAGCCTTTGAGTACTTAAAACTAGATTAAAAAGGCACCTCTACCAACCCATCCAAACCATTTTCATTCATAACATTGCAAGAGGAAAAACTATAAGGAATTGTACTGATCCAAAACGGTAAAGCACAAGAAGTTTGCTCTCCATATTATTAGACACATCGAAAATATATTAATAATGTCCACATCCCTTGAATTACATCATGATTTTTATATTCACGTATTTCAAGAACCTAAGCACCTTGTAATAATGAATGTGAATGTATCAACACCTATAAAATAAAGCTACCAAAACTAGAAGGGTCTACCCTTCACCATTTATTGCCTACAACTAGGAGCTTGCTTGTGAAAGTGCGAGATAGTTTGCCACTATTTCATTAGTTTTATTCCAATATGATCACACTCTGTATCACTCTCCCATGGTAGTATGATTCTCCCATATAGAATCACAAAAGAGGTAATCAAATCTGTTTCTTCCTCTAGCTCATTATGCATGCATACAAACATTGCCCACGTGAGGAAAATGCTAAATTTAGGGTGTATTTTGATACAAGTACGTGTTTATTGATCTTAAAATATAGGGTTTCATAATTTGTCATTACTATTTTGGTCAGGTAGTTCAACAAGAGCAAAGATTGGTATTTGCTGGGGATTTCTTAACATGTGCTCTTTCTTACAAATTAGTCTTTCTTCTAATGTAATAAAAAAAAGAACATTGAATCTATTTTGGCAGTGACTAGCGATGAAATTCATTATAGGTGTCACTGGAGATGAAATTGTTGATGATATATGAAAAACACCACATCTTCAAAGGCACAATATATCCTCTCATATTTTTGTTTTTCCAGATGGATGCTCCATGCCACCAAAAAGAAAAAAAAACCAAATATTGTACAAATCTTTCAACAAATCGATCTGAAACCATTTTTTTCCAACCAATCAAATTTAGATATAATTCGATTAGATCACTAGGGAACATGAAGATAGTTGTAGGTCACATGGTCATATTGTTTAGATATTTCTACATGCCTTAGTATGATACAATCCCCCGAAGAGCTAAAGGAGTAGGCCTATTGAATAGATCAAGTGTATTGAAATAGATCTATAGATCTACAATCAATAACTCTATAATAACAAGAGAAAGATCTACGATCATAGGACTAAACCATATATCGCATATCTATATCTCTTGAAACACACACACACACACACACACACACACACACACACACACACACACATACCNGAACATGAAGATAGTTGTAGGTCACATGGTCATATTGTTTAGATATTTCTACATGCCTTAGTATGATACAATCCCCCGAAGAGCTAAAGGAGTAGGCTTATTGAATAGATCAAGTGTATTGAAATAGATCTATAGATCTACAATCAATAACTCTATAATAACAAGAGAAAGATCTACGATCATAGGACTAAACCATATATCGCATATCTATATCTCTTGAAACACACACACACACACACACACACACACACACACACACACACACACATACCCTTTTCAAGGGTTGAACCATCAATCACTGATCTACATCTCTTGAACCACACAAATGCGTAGATCTATCACGGGAAAATAAATTGATGTTTGAATTGAAATTGTAACTTAATTAGGGTCTTATAGGCCTTAACGATTGAAACTGGGCTATAATACCAAATTTAATCACCTGATCTAAAATAAAAAAATATTACATAAATTATGATATAAACTTTAATAAAATTTAGGAGCAATGTGAGATGAGGGCTCACCTGAGCAATGAGAGATGAGGAACTCACTTGCTTCGAATAAACCCACATACCTTCATATGGGGGCTAGATATTATAGTGATACCTTGATCTTGATATGGAAAAACACATCAAAAAAATGGGTAACGACTCTCCACCCAACCATAGACCTTGCTACATTAATCTTCAGTAGTAGTAGATCACCCCCTAACCTTTAATCTACTACTCAACCGACAATTTTTTAGACATCTTCTCTCTATAGACTAACTAAAGAGAGATATCCTTTTATCCTTTGTTTCCCTCTTTATATGGATTTCATTCGTGGTAAAGAACCCAAACCCCAGAGTCCATTATTTAATTATTTTTTATATTTTAGGGTTTCTTCATCATTTACCATTACTTATTTTACCATTTCTTTTATTACAAATATTGATAATAACTACTTATTGCTATGAACCATTATCACTCCCTTTAGGATAATTATTATATACTTATTTATTATTATTTATTTATATAAGTATTTATCATGACCACTTTAGGAAAATTATTATATTCTTGTTATTATTATTATTTATTTATATATTAATAATAATATGGGGCATGGCATGATATCTCATATGTAAAGACATAGCAAGATAGAGTTACTAATTCGTTGTCTTGTGTTTTGGGATTTTTCAATTTAAGTGCATCTAAATCATTCTAAGGCTATGCTCGTAAGCATCTTGACATTTGTTTTTAGAAACATGATGTAGCCATCAATGTTATTTGTTTGTGGGGATTAGGCATGCCATGTTTATTGTTTATAAATGATTGTGTTCTACCACTGTACGTTGAATGTATGGTTACTATTATCGTTATGATTTTCTTGAGTTATTGACATGACATGTTCAACTTCCTTCCTTAACTGTTGCTTTTCCCCTTCAAGAATCTACTTATTCTCTTACTGACTAATTTTAATTTTAATTTTTTTTATATCTAGCATTTCCTCATAGATATAGGCTTTGAAATCAAAGGATAACCTTATGTCTAAGATGATATTATAAAGATCATAAATTCATGAATCATGTTCCTCGAAGCTATATGATCTTAGAATATTTTTTATATTATTTGTTTCCTTTGAGGTATCATTTACATAAAAAAAAAAATCAAAGGTAGTGGGAAGAAAGCTTCTGATGCTTGGGATGAAAATACAATTCATATATGTTGAACATTTATCAAACATATAAAAGGAAAATATTCTGAGGGTTAGAAGAATATGTAGTATATAGGGTTTTACTTATATGCCATAAACTCTAATAACTATATAATATTTGGACAAAAACCAATCGCCCACTTTCAAATCTTCATTCAATTGTAAATATTCCTACATTTGATAAACATTATAGGGGAATGTTCACCTTTCACAAGGAAAAGAACCCTATGCATGAATTTATTAATATAGTGTTTGAACCCTTCATTTTGAGCATGTGATCTTATAAAAGGAGTCCATCCTATCAAAATATTGTTCTTACATAGTTTATTAACTTTATTTAGTCTCATATGTTCAATCCCTTTAGCTTGAAAAAATAGGACTAGATGTATACACCAAGTAAGCTTGATATCTAAACATGTATTCCTTAACAAATACAAACAATTGTTCATGGATGCTTCAAATAAGACATGAGACTTGTTATATTTATTATGAACTAGGATTCATGTTATGAAAAATATTTTCTTGGACATTGATATTTATGGCAACAAAGTTATTAGGAAAGTATGTCATTTTCTAAATACAGTTCCCTATGGCTTAACAAATGAGTCTGGAGTTTAGTGTAATGTCTATATTTGTGTGCAAGGTCTGTGATTGAATATACATGTGCTAATTGAACATAATGGATGATGCATTGCATCCATTTTGGACCCCTATACCTTCAACTTGTAGCTAAGGTGAACAATATTATAGTTATTGGATGTGACTCTTGTGGAAAATTTCTTTGCTCCTACCCATCAACCTACATATATCATTGATGCAATTTTTCACTTTAGTGACTATCCTATGAAAGGAGGAAATCATCAAAATATCCATTTTGTCCTCTCTTCTTGGTTCATTATAGATGTACTTGTATCAGATGGACTTGTAGTATAATTATTTTGAGAAATTGATGGATTAGGCTCGGGTGTTGCAACATGCTAAAAATTCTTAGTCTAATCCATTGTCACATTCCCTATGAAATTTAAACACCAATATTGAAGCTTCTCATGCCACCTGGGATTTATTATTAAATTCCAACAATTCATTTTTTAAGTTGCTACTTGTAAATGGAATAGAGATAGATGTAATTTATAAAATGCATGACTTGGAGCTAGAGTAAGGATAATATGCAAGAGACTCATGTAGACTAATGAATAAAGGTTAGGAATTGGAGCATTGTCTCTTGGCTACATAGTAGACGATGGAACATAATGGATGACACACTACATCCATCCTGGACCCCTATACCTTCAACTTGCATCTAACTTAAAATTATTATATCTATTAGATGAGACTCATGTGGAAAATTTATTTTCTCCTACCCATTGACCTGCATACCCTGTTGATGCAATTTCCCCATTATGAGGAGGTTGGCTATCATATAATTGGAAATTTCTTTGATTGTTTTGTCTTGATTCTGTTGGTACTTGTTAATCCTGTAAATGATTTCTTCAATCCACATTGAAAATATACCATTTTTTGTCTTCATTCTTCCAGTACCAGTTAGTCAATCAATTAAGGGTCTTTCAATTCTATATCTAAAATGATGTTACACATTACTTTGACTTATAAACATAGTACCAAAGTGAGATCATCATTCCTCTAAATTTTAAGGCAACTTTATGCTTTATAGAGTAGACACTTTAGGACAAATGAAGTTTTTGTTGTTGTTGGAATTATAGCTTTTATCCCAAAGAAATTAACTTCATTGGTTCTAAACTATCTATTTTTTATGACAACTGTTAGTTCTTTCTTATTTTAATAATAGTGAACCGAGTTCTTTCTTAGTTTTTATGACAACTAGTAGTTATTTTCTAAAACTATTAATAGTTATGTTCATTTTGTGTGATTTAGGATGCTTTAAATGAATTGAGTTTACCCCTTTTCTAATCTAGAGGGCTCAAACAACATTGGTATTACAATGGGGTTGATAAAACTTGTGCTATTAGTACATTGCAAGTGTTTGATTGTATTAACACCTTACAATTAATTCATGTTGTTGATACTAAGAGGGGGGTGAATCGATATCAAGTACAATTTAAAAAAATAAATCAACTTATACTTAAACCATTCAATTATATCCAATGAGAAATGAACAATAGTATAAGAGTTACACCAATACACCACAATACACCATGCACAATATATGAGAAATAATCAATAGTTATTGTTCAAGGGAAGTAATGACTTCCAAAGGTAGCTACAGCTTCAAAATGTAAAGGGAGGGATAAACCTCCAAGAGGAAGATACAATCCTCCAATATCAAGAGAGGTTTGAACTCTCCATCCTTGCCCCTTCCTTCCACCCAATAATATATGAGAGATAATAAAACATTACATTAAATCATCAATATCAACCAACCATCACATAGAACCTGATAATGCTTCTTGAGACTTCTTCAATTTCTGCAATTATTGAATTCTTGGAATACTCTGATCCTGTAGATAATATTACTCAATGTATTCTCTGAAACTTCTCCAATTTTCACTCATTGAATCCTCCCCAAAAAGAAGTTATAGAGAGAATGGTAGAACTTGTTCAATTCTGGTTTATTCATGAGACCGAACTTTTACAGAATGCCTCGCACTCAATATTTAACATCAGATTCTGAAACTTGCACAGAAAAAACTAAAGTCCATACGATTTCCAATGCAATTTTTCCCACTTCATTTGGATTCTCTATGAAGAAGTTACGACTGTTTTACCCGGAACACCTGTTTATTGACTAGCTTCAGGACTGGTCAAAAACCCTATCTTCCACATAGTGTATCTCCATAATTATAGCGAATCAAGATCTGAAACTTTTACCACAGGTACCTTGATATGTCTTGTCAATACCATAGAAATTTCACCATTTGAATCTTTCTAGAAAACAATTTATAGCGAAAATGGTAAGATGACCTGAAAATAACATACCTTAGAACACATCACCAAAAGACTTCATCCTCCCTTGAAATCCGGCCTTCTTTACTTCTGATTTCCTCTGAAATTCGACTTATGTATCGAATGAATGTATAATGATATTTATTTATACCATTTAGGTCACTTCCTTTTAACATTAGGGACAACCTGACCGTTTCTTATTTTGTAATTCTTTCTTTAATTATCTTCAGGGCCTACATGTACTTCCTTCTTCAATTCACTTTGTCATTTTCAAAAATTCATTTCTCCTCAACCATGAGGATCCATGTGACATGCCACATACCATCAGAAACAACATGATGTATACTATCCATCCATGGTTTTGTATCTGCATGTGCATTGTCCTTCATTTCCAAATACCTTCATCAATCTTGCGGTCCAAAACCCATGACTAGGGTTGACATCAATGGCAACAACCAATCTTCCAACAATCTCCTCCTTTGTCATTGATGGCAACACTCATGCTCCCCCTATCATCATGATCCCAATTTATCTCCCCCTTTGACATCAATGGCAAAGGGTAGGGCTTCTCCCCTTGATTTCAATGGCATAAGATGACCTTCTTCTTTGGGGCTGCTCCCCCTAAACATGTGGCACTCAATAATACTTCATCCTTATTTTTGGTCTTTGAGACTTTTTCTTCCTTGGAATCCTTTTATGTGGCTTTTTTATTCTCTCTCTTCTTCATGTCTAGGATGTATATGTTGTTCGGTCTTCTTGTTGCAGTTGAAACCAATCTTCCTGAGTTATTTTCTCTGATTTTACATTTTCGGGAGTCAAACGTAAGAGTGTATCCTTGATCACACATTTTACTAACACTAAGTAGATTATGCTTCAAGTATTCAACCAATAGGACATTCTTTGCTTTTACATTTTTTCTTCCAAGCTCTACTACACCTTCTCCAAGTATTTTGGCAGATGAGTCATCTCCAAATGCAACATTGCCACCCTTTCTCTTCAAACTGATGAATTTGTCTTGATCCTCGGTCATGTGTGAAGAACATCCACTGTCTATGTACCATTCATCTTCTTCTTTACATTCTTTAGCGGTTAATGTTATTCGACAATCTTCATTGTTTGGAATCTTTTTCCTTCTCCATACTGTGGTTGGAATAGGGACATCTTCATTCATATATCTGCAATCTTGTGCTTTGTGACCAAGATAATTACATTTGTAGCATACAATAATTTTGTTCATCAATGGGGAAAATGAATTATAAATTTTGTTGACAAATCCACAATTATTTCCATATCTTCTATTTACACCATTCATGTTTCTTGCGTATTTGTTCCTTTCATTGATTCTGCAATTAATTGCCTTATGTCCAAAATTTTTGCAAGTATAACAATGACCAAGAATGAAATTTTGATACCTTGGAGTAAGTGGTCTTCTTTGTGATGTAGTCCATCTGGATTCATGATATTCTCTTCTGTAGTTTCCTTCATATTGATTGAAGCTTCTTTGATTCCTGAAGGTAAGAGGTCTTCTTGGATATTCATCTCTTTTGTAATCCTTCCTTCTTTCTGGTATCCTGGTCCACTTCTCATCAATTGTTTGTGTAGCTCTTTCTTCAACCTTCTTGTTGGTATTTGCATCTTTTTTGTATGAAGTTTCACCCATGCATCCAAGATGTGTTAAGTCTTTTGGCACTTGAGAGTTTCTTAAGCTCTTCCTCAATTAGACAACTTCTTGTTCAAGTTTCTCGCAATCTTCTTCTTTCTTCGTCATTTGGACATTCCTTACTTCTCCTTTTCTTCTTTCTTCTTCGAGTAGAGGTTTCAAGGAAATGTTTTCTTCTCTTAGTTTATCAAAGTCTTATAATTGTTTCTTCAAGCTTACAACTGTCTTTTCACAACTACCCAATTCACTTCTTAGTTTTCTATGTGTGTCTTTGAGCTTGCTATTTTCAATCTCAACATGCTTCAATTTTTTAAGATTCTCATCTTCTTGTTGAATAATTTATACTTCATGATTTTCTTCTTCTTCATTGGAATTTTCTTCTTCAGTGTCATCTCTTTCAATCCTTGGATGAGGACATTCAAATTCAACATGTCCTACTCCTTCACAATTAAAGCAAAAGAACTGACCTCTATTTTCTTCTTTGAAATCTGAGATGTTGTAATTTGCTTCAACTTCTTCTTCTTCTTCTTCTGCTTCTTCCCTTGCATAAGGTTCTTGTAGCTTATTCCAAAGCTCTTTTGATGATGCACATGATACCACCTTGGATTTCACTGAATCTGTCAATCCATCCAGGATGGTATCTATTGCGAATTTGTTGTTCCTTTTTGCTTCCTTCTGAGCTGCAATCTTTGGTTTCTTCAAAGCATTGTATCCTAAAGCAACTGAGAACCAAACATTTTCCCCAAGAGCTTTCAAGTAAGTTTCCATTCTATTAATCCAGTATTCAAAATTTCTTCCATAAAATGGTGGAATCCCATTTGGAATTTTGTCTTCCATTTCTTCTTAGGATCTTCCTTCCAGTGGTTAAACTGTACTGAAGGTAACCCACTTTGATTCCAATTGTTGATACTGAGAGGGGGGTGAATCAGTATCAAGTACAATTTAAAAACCTTTTTTAACTTATACTTAAACCATTCAATTATATCCAATGAGAAATGAACAATAGTATAAGAGTTACACCAATACACCACAATACACCATGCACAATATATGAGAAATAATCAATAGTTATTGTTCAAGGGAAGTAATGAATTCCAAAGGTAGCTACAGCTTCCAAATGTAAAGTGGGGGATAAACCTCTAAGAGGAATATACAATCCTCCAATATAAAGAGAGGGTTGAACTCTCCATCCTTTCCCCTTCCTTCCACCCAATAATATATGAGAGATAACAAAACTTTACATTAAATCATCACCATCAACAACCATCACATAGAACCTGATAATGCTTCCTGAGACTTCTTCAATTTCTGCAATTATTCAATTCTTGGAATACTCTGATCCTTTAGATAATATTACTCAATGTATTCTCTGAAACTTCTCCTAGTTTCACTCATTGAATCCTCCCCAAAAATAAGTTATAGAGAGAATGGTAGACCTTGTTCAATTCTGGTTTATTCAAGAGACCGAACTTGTACATAATTCCCCACACTCAATATTTAACATCAGATTCTAAAACTCACACACAAGAAACTACAATCTGTACTCTTTCCAATGCAATTTTTCCCACTTCATTTGGATTCTCTATGAAGAAGTTATGACTGTTTTACCTGGAACAGATGTTTATTGACTAGCTTCAGAACTGGTCAAAAACCCTATCTTCCACATAATGTATCTCCATAATTATAGAGAATAAAGATATGAAACTTTTACCAACTAGTGCACCGAGTTCTTTCTTAGTTTTTATGACAACTAGTAGTTATTTTCTAAAACTATTAATAGTTATGTTCATTTTGTGTGATTTAGGATGCTTTAAATGAATTGAGTTTACCCCTTTTCTAATCTAGAAGGCTAAAAAAACATTGGTATTGCAATGGGGTTGATAAAACTTGTGCTATTAGTACATTGCAAGTGTTTGATTGTATTAACACCTTACAATTAATTCATGTTGTTGATACTGAGAGGGGGGTGAATCAGTGTCAAGTGCAATTTAAAAACTTTTTTCAACTTATACTTAAACCATTCAATTATATCCAATGAGAAATGAACAATAGTATAAGATTTACACCAATACACCACAATACGCCATGCACGATATATGAGAAATAATCAATAGTTATTGTTCAAGGGAAGTAATGACTTCCAAAGGTAGCTACAGCTTCAAAATGTAAAGGGAGGAATAAACCTCCAAGAGGAAGATACAGTCCTCCAATATCAAGAGAGGGTTGAAATCTCCATTCTTGCCCCTTTCTTCCACCCAATAATATATGAGAGATAATAAAACTTTACATTAAATCATCAATATCAACCAACCATCACATAGAACCTGATAATGCTTCTTGAGACTTCTTCAATTTATGCAATTATTGAATTCTTGGAATACTCTGATCCTGTAGATAATATTACTGAATGTATTCTCTAAAACTTCTCCAAGTTTCACTCATTGAATCATCCCCAAAAAGAAGTTATAGAGAGAATGGTAGACCTTGTTCAATTCTGGTTTATTCAGGAGACCGAACTTGTACAGAATTCCCCGCGCTCAATATTTAACATCAGATTCTGAAACTCACACACAAGAAACTACAATCTGTACTCTTTCCAATGCAATTTTTCCCACTTCATTTGGATTCTCTATGAAGAAGTTATGAATGTTTTACCCGGAACAGATGTTTATTGACTAGCTTCAGGACTAGTCAAAAACCCTATCTTCCACATAATGTATCTCCATAATTATAGCGAATAAAGATCTGAAACTTTTACCACAAGTACCTTGATATGTCTTCTCAATACCATAGCAATTTCACCATATGAATCAGTCTAGAAAAAATGTTATAGCGAAAATGGTAAGATGACATGAAAATAACATACCTTAGAACACATCACCAAAAGACTTCATCATCCCTTGAAATCCGGCCTTCTTTACTTTTGATTTCCTCTAAAATTCGACTTGTGTATCAAATGAATGTATAATGATATTTATTTATACCATTTATGTCACTTCCTTTTAACATTAGGTTCGACCTGACACTTTCTTATTTTGTAATTCTTTATTTTAATTATCTTCAGGGCCTACATGTACTTCCTTCTTGATTTCACTTTGTCATCTTCAAAAATTCATTTCTCCTCAACCATGAGGATCCACGTGATGTGTCACATACCACCGGAAACAACATGATGTATACTATCCATCCATAGGTGTTGTATCTTCATGTGCATTTTCCTTCATTTCCAAATACCTTCATCAATCTTGCGGTCCAAAACCCATGACTAGGGTTGACATCAATGACAACAACCAATCTTCCAACACATGTATCTTTTTTTACACAAGGTATGATAGTTACTGTGTTATCATATATATTGATGCTTAATGTAATGTTGTCCTACTTTGCAACTCATTTTGTTCTTAATTGTATTACATACTTTGTAGTATGGAGAGATATGTCATCAAGATAAAAGTAGTTTCTTCTTTAACCCCATTGTTATTCATTTTTAAAGAAAAGCTTAGATACTCGAAAGCATCCTCAAAATATGTCTAGATACCTGAAAGCATACAATATGGCTTAGAGAGGGCATTGATTAGATTATTATAGGACATGTTATTTGTGTCCTAGATTTTGTGTCTATGTAGTTATTAAATTATTTGAGTTTTGTTAATTAACATACCATATACATAATTGAATGTAGAAAATTGAAGACGAGCCAACACGCAATGTTGACAACTGATGAATACCATGCACATGATGAGAATATAACCAATAAAAAGTGATTGGATAGATATGCATGTCCATGTAATTATTTTCATGGTGGAAAGATGTAAAGTTCCCAAATAGATTTGCTTTGAACATGTTAAGTTTATGGTTTCTGGTTGTGGTATTTTGTCAAACACTTTGTAGATTTTAGTCTTCTTTGAGTTTCGTTGGGTTTATGGTGATGGTTCTTCGTGTGTTTGTAGATATTAAATGATAAAGATATAGCAATAGAATATACTCAACAAGATGCAAGACAAATAACACAAGAAATAGCCACAAATACCTCAGATCTGATTTTATTTAGATATATAGTTGACCTCATACGAAATGGAGCAGATCTAGAATACATATAAGAGAATATAGTGTATGGTTGATAATTCCTCCAAGATACAATAGAGAGATGAAAATATAGGCTTCCAAAATCCTCCTCAAGATGGATACAAAATATCTCCCAAAAACATCTCGCTTTCTTGCTGTAAGGTGTTTCTCTCTCTAGAAAGTGCGCTCTTCTGGCTGTAGCAAGCTAAGAAAACTTGGCATCCTTGAATATGACCACTAAACCATTGAATCCCACTTCCAAAATGTAGATCGGGTGATGATAAACCCCTCTGGTGAATCTCCTAGCTGTTGGGTGAGATATCACCCTCCAAAACACTAGATCCAAGCTTAATATTGTGCCCTCCTGAAGAGAAATGTGCCCCACTAGTGAATAGATTGGATCTGTAGGGGAGTGCCCTCGAATACTAAAGAAAATAGGCGTTTGGGTGATGACAATCAATCCTGGAGCAAGATATACTAAAGATCTAGTCATTGTAAAACAAATCAGACCTATCCTCCTCAACAAGTGCACCCCAACCTACATAAATCCTTAAAAAATGTGCCATGCCTCCTCTTGTCTGAAGAAATAATGCTTGTAGTTGAATAGGAACTGAACTAGAATAGTGAGGGAGGAATATTTCATCTCCTTGGCCAAGCTTGAATCAGGAAAGGTGGAATATTTCACCACCGAGCTGATCTATAGGGTTTGTTCAGTCAAAACCCTCAAAACCTCCAAGTATTATGGGCTCTCTAGCAAGAAGCCAAACATCAAAATGATAATCAACATAATGAGAGAATACAGACCCCTATCTCTATTTTATCCCCCTTGTTCATCTTTTCTCTCCAAGTGACTTTTACTTTATTTTTAATATTCCTTAATTAAATCACTTTATTATTTAACTACCCTTTTTGCCTCTAAAAATGATTTATTCATCCTAATGGCTTCTCCAACCACTAAAATTCACTTCTCATCATATTATCCTATAGTGCGTTTCCTCCCGATTCTGATGAGCTATTACACTAAGAGGTTTCTCCAAGTATTATGCCAAAAATGACCTCCTTAGTGAATTTAATTAAAATATGCCCCATAATAACTCAAAATTACGGAAATCATTGGAATGCAATGAATCCAAAGACAAGTTGTGTGAAATGGATCCTGATGATGAAATATGATGAACGATGCAAGTTGGGCCCAATAAAACCCCTCAATAACTCCTGAACTCACTGTCACCCCCATCTGGCTACTCTGGTAGGCATAACACTATGTAACATAATAATATCCAAAAACGGGGACATTACAAAAGATGAAAGAAAAGAGAAGTCTTTTATGAACATATGGTAAAATTTTGGCATAGTGGTATAATCCCTTTCCCTCAAAATTGTTATCCATATAAGATAGAATTGTGCAGCATGAGAGATGAAGAGGCACCAAACATAGATGACGAGGCACTAATATTAGATGAAGGGATTGAAGTTGATACAATGTTGAATGATGGTCCCAATGTTGATTGGAACAAGTCGATGGAGGATGTTTCAAAACCTATGTATGGTACCTGCAAGTTAATTCATTTGACAACAATCCTTCTAATTCTTAACTTGAAAGTAGTGCATGGTTGGAAAAATGAGAGTGTTGATGAGTTATTGACATTATTACATCGGGGGTTATCATCTGATTGCACGTTGCCAACAAAATGAAGTCTATTTAAGAACAAATCACTAAGCTAGGCTTAGGGTATGAAAACATCTACACATGTGTGGATGGTTGCATATTATTTCACAAAAATATTGCAAGTGAGATTAAATGTCTGGAATGTAAAGAAGGGAGGTATAGACTAGGGTTGAAATCAAATTTTGTTCCTAGAAAGGTTCTTCTCCACTTTATACTAATCCAAAAGTTACTTTGAATGTATAGCTTCTGAGACATTATTGAACTTATGCAATGGCACACACAAAATAAGAGCATTGATGGAAAAAAAAATGACACGTGGTTGATTCTAAGATATGGATGGAATTTGATAACAGGTGGTCTGATTTTTCCCAAGGTCCTCATAATATAAGGTTGGTTTTGGCTCTATATGGAGTGAACCCATTCTCAAATCAAAGTACTAAATGATCAAATTAGTCAGTATTTTTAATAAATTATAACTTTCCTCCATGGTTAGAAACCCAACCATTTTTCTTAATGATATCATTGATTTTACCAGGAAAGAAAATTGTGAATTCAGATACAATTGATGTTTATTTAGAGGCATTATTTGATGAGTTAACAAAATTGTGGAAAGGAATTGAAGCAATTCAATTTTTAATATATGGTGATTCAATCAAAATCACTTTAAGAGTTTCTTTATTGCTTATGATACACAATATTCCTACAGATGTCACATTGATTGGTCTCATTATTCATGGATACGATGGATGTATGATTTACATATTTAAGGGTTTTGTGAGGCACTCAAATAATTTGAATACATGTATTTACTGTGGACATTGTGATTACCTTAAAGTGGAGCATCCATACCATCTACAAAAATCATGTTTCAATGGTTAGGAATAGAATCATGAAGCACCATTACCAATAACAAATGAATACATTGTTGAGAATGGAGAAAAAAATGCAATTTATCAATGGTTGTGGCATTTAAGGTAGTAAAACTAATTAACTAATGATAGTAGTGTAAAGAGATTGTCCATATTTTACAAGTTCCCATACTTTAAGCATATATCCATTAGGCACATTGTTGAATTTATTCATAATGAGAAAAACATAGCTTATGCTATTATAGAAACTCTTTTTGGTGCATATGATATAGTGTTATCCTGTCAAGACTTTCAAGCACTAAAGATTCATCGAAATTTTTGGGTTGAAAAATATAGCGCTGGAAAATATAGAAAACTTAGCATTCCTTATGTCTGGAGAAATGAACAACGTTCACAATTCTTAAAGTTGATGTCTCAAACTCACTTTCCCACTAGATATGTAAGTAGTAATATTAGAAACCAAAATGACAATAATAGCTTAAGAGGCCTCAAGACCCATGACTATCATGTCATAATTGAGGATATTTTACTTATTGTAGTCATATGAAAACAATAAGGTTATATTAAAGAGAATGTGTTTGTGTGTGTTAGATATTTCAAACTTTGATCATTCTAGGGAAGAGGACATTGAAGAGAATGTGTTATCACATGAAGTTGTCACGGGTCATATGTAGTTGTTGTTAAGACCTAAGTCTACACCTCTTCCCTGTCTCTCTCTTTTCCGCATACCTTCCTAGAAGTTTTTCCTCTTCTAGTTGATAAAGTCAAGTTGTTCAAGTATGTTGTATGTGTAGGGAAAAAACATGAGAAAAATGCAGTATTCAGAGCAGTTCATTTTGAGCTTGAAATACAAGCAAACTGACAGGGTCAATTTTCAACGATGGAGATCCCATGTGCAGTTCAGATTAACGGCTCTTATGCATTCATAGTGTCAAAGTAGCGCAAGGATTAATGACCAGACAAAATCCCCGAAGTGTCGAAGTCCCGAAGTGACGAGAGTCTGCCACGTCAACTGGGAGAAAGTCACTTCGGGAGATATTCATGCCCGCATTCAAAATCTCTCGAAGCCCGAAGTGCTGAAGTAACAAGAGACTGCCATGTCAACCGAGAGAAATTTACTTCGGGAGATTTACATTCTCTACATCGCGAAGTCCCGAAGAGATGAAGTCTTGAAATGATGTCAGGTTGCCACGTCACTTCAGTCCCTACCACTCCACGGGTGTTTTTCAACTCAACACTTTGCACTCATCCATCAGAACTTGTGGCACTCATCCGTGGAGACAAGTGGCTTCCATTTGGCCCTGACATGTGGAACTCATTCCAGGTCATTTGGTTGCTTCATTCACCCATTTCCACGTGACACATGTCACCCTTCTTTCCATGACACATCATCACAATGACGTCAGACCACCACGTCAGATTCGAGAGATTGTTCTCCAGGAGGTATTCCTGCTCAACATTAAAAGCTACCAAGCACCAAAATTGGATCCATCTCTAAACATGGTTAAAAGGATTATGGAGTTGGTAGATGAATAAATTTTAGAAGGGGCACTAAAATAGCAGGGTTACCCAGATCGCAGATTGCAACAGATCGACGACCACACTTCATTGCAGGGACGAAACATGCTCGAACGTTAACATTCTAGAGAGATCTCGAATGTTAACATTCTAGAGAGATCCCACAATCAAAACCATGGTATAGATAAAGAGGTACGTGGCAGTTGGTGGTGGATTGCGAGGGTCAGAGAGGTGTGGACCCAAACCACCCTTGACAACTTCCGCAACCATGTGCTTATATAGGGTCCAATCCGAGAGTAGCGTGTGGCGACAAAGCTAGGTGGTAAGCCTCATCCTGGTCCCAAGGAGAAATCAGTTAATGAAAGAAGGACTGGTGGTTGAACAATCAACTACCCCCTTAAATGGAAGCATGGAGGGTCTGGCCGAGGAGACATAAAACTGTCAGCCCAAAGTACCACAGAGGGCAACTTTTCGTGCAGGCCCAGACTGACCTGAGTTTCCTTCTGACAGAAGGAACATGACAGACAAGAGAAGACACATGGCACTGGAGAATCCTAGGATAGGAAGGCCAGCTCACACTCCTAGTTGTGGTCTACAATTTTGATTATAAAGAGATCAGAGGAATGATACAAAAAAAAGAAGGGGTAGGGGGCCCAAGACTGGAGGAGGTTTTGAGAAATGGAATGACTATATATTTTAGTTTGTAAGTTGGAGGGGCATGTGGCTTTAAATTGTATGTTATTGAAGATTCATATGATTTGTTTCGTTAGATTTGTCTTCTATGTTCTCTGTTCTATTCTTCATCTTGCTTGAATGTATTGTTGATTTTAAGGATTAAATTTGCCTTTGATTGATAGATTCTCGATGTAGTAGAAGATTTGTTGTAAGATTGCATATTTATCATTGTTTATTGTTCAGACACATCTAAATTCTCTTTGCAGAGAGGATCTCTACTTAGCGAACATTCTTCTTTATCTTAATTCTCTTATTCGTCTCTTCATCATTATACAAATATTTTGTTTGATAGGCAGCTTAAATGCCTTCAATGAGCATAATGTTTATGACTCCATTGCCCAATGGTCCATCAGTGATATGCAACAATATCTGTTGTCTTTTCCTTTCTTTAAAGTCTTGTTAATCCCTGATTTCAAACCTATTCAAAAAAAGTTTGTATGTTACCAAGCTTACTCCCATTTGCAGTCCGGGGTGATTCTTGGAGTGATAACATACATGGTGTCGTTGTGTGGGACAGAAGTGAAGATATCTTCCCCCGGAGAATGATGATGAAGGAATCCAGTTTTTGATGGTGAATTGAAGTTGGACACATTGTTCTGACTGCTCATCTTTCACCATGGCGACTCTGTTGTTCCGAAATATATTGGACAAGATTTTAGCTCACAAGTACTATGCTTTCTATGATTTTTCAAAGATAGTTGGTTTCCCTAATCCAGTGCCTAGTAGAGATGAATGGGAAAGTATCCTTCCTAAATTTTAAGGAGAAGAGTGGAAGGTACCAGCTGAACATTTGCTGAATTTTCATGATTTTATTCATCAACTTCATATCGTGCATGCAGATGTTCAGATTAATCTTTTCAGGTATTCATTAGAAAGGATTTCTCGTGATTGGTGTCGATCTCTTCCAATTGCAAGCATCAAATCTTTGACAGGTTTTCATGCAGCTTTCAATTTGTTTTGTAAGGAGTATTTTTTAGCTGAACATCTTTTTGAAGAATGTTGTGATGAGTTTTCTTTGCTTCATAAGAATTTTGCTAGTCACAAAAACCAAATTTGTGATGAAGCATTTATTGTAGAAGAGAGCATTTATCATGAAGATCAAGAGGTGTTGAATGATATTCATTATGATAACAATAACATACAAACATGTGGCATCATATCAAATGTATCTATTGTTTTAAATGTTTATGAAGATCAACATGTCTCTTTTGGATATTCTGATGTCAAAGAGCAAGTGTATGCATCAATAGAAGAAAGTTATGGATCTGAGTTACATGCATGTGGTAAAAGAGAAAAAAAAGGATTAGATGAGAAATTGATTATGCATGTTTCTTTGTCGGTTGTTGAGCAACACCAAGTTTTGTGCAAATTTCAAGATCTAGTTGCCACTTATATGGAGATGTTTTGCAGTGATGAAGTTTCAGTTGTTGCCATCTTTAAGGCTAGATTTTTGGATTGTAAGTATGATTTCCAAGTTTATGATTTACATGTTGCAATCTTTGTGTTTATGACTTTGCATAAAGTTGGAAGGAAAGTTCAAGTTGTTAGTTAGATACTTGCATGGCTTCATTGGAAGCATGATCTTACTTGATCAAGAAGCAACATATTTTATTAGAGTAGGAGTAGGGTGAATAAAGCTCAGTTTTCGAACAATTTGGTTTGTAGTGATTTCGTTTTCAGTTTGTGAATATTCTTGGTTTTTCAATAAGAAGCGGAGATTCTTTCAGGAATACAGATTTTGTGGAAGTAGCCCTAGGATAAGACATTGAAGTTGCTTGTTCTTGGAAGCTCACAGGGAGCATGCCATCTCCTGTGGAGCCAATTTTATCACATGAAGTTGTCATGGGTCATATGTAGTTGTTGTTAAGACCTAAGTCTACACCTCTGCCATGTATCTCTCTTTTCCGCATACCTTCCTAGAATTTTTTCCTCTTCTGGTTGATAAATTCAGGCCAGTCAAGTGTGTTGTATGCACAGGGAAAAACCATGAGAAAAATGCAGCATTCAGAGCAGTCCATTTCGGGCTTGAAATACAAGCAAACTAACAGGTTCAATTTTCAACAGAGGAGATCCCATGTGCAGTTCAAATTAACGGCTCTCGTGCATTTCGAGTTTCAAATTCACGCAAGGATTAACGACCAAACATAATTCCCGAAGTGTCGAAGTCTCGAAGTGACGAGAGACTTCCACGTCAACCTGGAGAAAGTCACTTCAAGAGATATTCATGACCGCGTTCAAAATCTCCCAAAGCTCGAAGTGACGAAGTAACAAGAGACTTTCACGTCAATCAAGAGAAAGTTACTTCGGGATATTTCCATGCTCTACATCTTGAAGTCCCAAAGAGCTGAAGTCTCGAAGTGATGTCAGGCTTCCATGTCGCTTCGGTACCTACCACTCCACGGATGTTTTTCAACTCGACACTTGGCACTCATTCGTCAAGACTTGTGTCACTCATCCATGGAGACAAATGGCTTCCATCTGGCCCTGACATGTGGCACTCATTCCAAGTCATTTGGTTGCATCATTCACCCATTTCCACATGACACGTGTCACCCTTATTTCCATGGAACGTCAGGACAGATTGCAACAGATGGACGACCACACTTCATTGCGGGGATGAAACATGCTTGAACGTTAACATTCTAGAGTGGTCTTGCAATCGAAACCATGGTATAGATAAAGAGGTATGTGGCAGTTGGTGGTGGATTGTGGGGGTCGGAGCGGTGTGGACCCAAACCACCCTTGACAACTTCTGAAATCACGTGCTTATATAGGGTCCAATCCGAGAGCAATGCATGGCAACAAAGCTAGGTGTTAAGCCTCATCCTGATCCCAAGGAGAAATCCGTTAATGAAAGAAGGATTGGTGGTTGAACAATCGACTACCCCCTTAAATGGAAGCATGGAGGGTCTGGCCAAGGAGACAGAAAAATGTCTGCCCAAAGTACCACAGAGGGAAATTTTTCCTACAGGCCCAGATTGACCCGAGTTTCCTTCTGACAAAAGGAACATGACAGACAAGAGAAGACACATGACACTAGAGAATCCTAGGATAGGAAGGCCAGCTCGCACTCCTAGCTGTGGTCTACGGTTTTGATTATAAAGACATCAGAGGAATGATATAAAAAAAAAGAAGGGGGAGGGGGGCCAAGAACAAAGGAGGTTTTGAGAAATGGAATGACTGTATATTTCAGTTTGTAAGTCGGAGGGGCATGTGGTTGTAAATTGTATGTCATTGAAGATTCATATGATTTATTTCATCAAATTTGTCTTATATGTTCTATGTTGTATTCTTCATCTTGTTTTAATGTCTTGTTGATTTTAAGGATTAAAATTTTCCTTTGATTGATAGATTCTCGATGCAGTAGAAGATCTATTGTAATCTTTCCTATTTATCATTGTTTATTGTTCAGACACATCTAAATTCGCTTTGAAGAGAGGAGCTATGCTTAACGAACATTCGTCTTTATGTTAATTCTCTTATTCTTCTCTTCATCGTTATACAAATATTTTGTCTGATAGGCAACTTAAATGCCTTCAATGAGCAGAATGTTTATGACTCCATTTCCCAATGGTCCATCACTGATCTGCAGTGATATCTGTTGTTTTTTCCTTTCTTTAAAGTCTTGCTAATCCCTGATTTCAAACCTATTCAAAACAAATTTTGCATGTTACCAAGCTTACTCCCATTTACAGTATGGGGTGATTCTTGGAGTGATAAAAGAATGTGTTTGCATGTGTTAGATATTTCAAACTTTGATCATTTGAGGGAAGAGGACATTGAAGTCCCGTGTTTATATGAATTAGAATTTCCACCAACAATATTTAATATTTATATGCATCTTCTTATACATCTAGATTATGAACTCGAGCATTGTGACCCAAGAAGAATGACATGGATGTATGCTATAGGATGATATATAAAATTTTTGAAAAAAAATGTTCATAATAGGGAAAAACTAGAAGGAAACATGTGTAAGGGATATTATTTTTAAGTAATAAAGTATTGTATTCCCTGCTATGAAAGTTCACATACAAACATATAGTTCGTTGATGCCTAGGTCGCCATGAGAGGAAACCAACCCAACACAACCATTGACTAGTCTTGAGACTTCCTTGAAGGGCCAAAAAATAATACAAAAGTATATTAAGATAGGTATTGTCACTGCTACTTAGTTCTGCCACCAAAATATCTACCGTACTAAGAGATAAAGTAGTAAAATTGAAACCAAAATAGTTTCAATAGCAGAAAACACCATTAGACATTAGGAGAAACCTGATCATTCGAGAAGAAGGTTGATTGCTCATAGGAAGAGGGAGGGGTACATTCAACAAGATGGAATCCTGGGAAGAAATTTCTGAAGCCGAATGCTGGAGAGTCATGCATGCATGCAAAGTCACTAACGAGGATATATGATGGTTCAATAGTTCCATATTAAATTTCAAATCTTCCATGTCACGACGAACTTCAAAAACAAACTGCATGAGTTGTTCCATAGACTAGTGCAAAGAGGATTGTGTCGGATGAGGATCATCAAAACCAACTGGAGAGGAGATTGAGGGGGAGATGCACCTCGTGTATCAACTAAACCATCAGGAGGAGCATTGTGAATTGGGGAAGTAGCTAGGGGGGAAAGGGAAGGTTGACTTCCAACTCCAATGGCATCATAATCCACTTCGAAAAACTCAACTTGACAACCCCAAATTCTATATTCCTCTTGCCAAGTTAGTGCCCCCTACTCTTCTTCATTGCAGAGTAGAGAACACACAAACACTATTTCAAAGAAATTGGAAGTGATCACAACATCAATTGACTTCCTCTCCATCCTCCTGCACAAATTTCTACATTTGCGTGATCTCCCTCTCTCTCGGATCCTTGGCATAAGGATAGTGAAGGAATCAATGAGTCCTCTGAAGGTGAGAGTCTTTTTGCCTAGATCTAACCAGTGAACAAAATTTAAGGTGGAGGCTGAGGATGCCAAACAAAAATAAAACCTTCATCTGTCATTGAGGGCGTCCTCCCATAAAACAAGATAATGAATGTTGATTTATTACCACCAGCACTGAAGTCCTCACTGAGTAATTTCCCCTCATAATCTTTATACCTTTAGCCATATGCCTCCCAATTCTCTCATGTTCTAGGAGATCACGACCGTCAGTACTCCAACCATTGACACAACATGGAGCATTTATTATGTTTTTGCATTGAAGTTCGGGCTTCCAAGTGGAACGAAGACCCCCTTCCATCTATTGTGGATAAATGTCATGTTGACACCTCATTCGATGGACATGTGTAAAGGATATTCAATGCAAAAGGCCATGTGATATGATTATAATTGTTATTGTTGTTGTTGTTATTATGATTTGTTATAAGTATTATATTTTTTTGAAACCTATATATAATCATAAATATGAAAATATCTTTATCATATTGGAATGTAAATGTACTTAATTATTTTTAATAAAAAATGGAGTGTATTAATAAATCATTTTTTTTTCAAACATAATTTTGCTATTTTTAAAAATTTAAGCTAGTGTACCAACCCTAGAATTTAGCAATGAACTAAGAGAATAGTGCCTTCTTAAACTTTCAAAATTTAAATTTGATGGCCCTAGAATTTAGCAATGAACTTAGAGAATAGTGTCTTCTTAATCTTTCAAAATTTAAATTTGATGGTGGTAATATATAGTGACAATTCAAATTTCTTTACATTGTGTGTATATATAGTAGATGAAAATAATTATGTACATATACTTCCATTTTTATAATTTAATGGATGTCTCCAGTGCTTTTAATTGAGTTTAATGGATATTTCCAGTGTTTTTAATTGAGTTTAATTGGTTTAATTGAATTAAGTTGACTTTACATAGAATGATTATTTGATATTTATGTTACAACTTAATAGTTTTTTCACCTATTGTGTCTTTTTGTCCCCTTCTCTTTATCTTCTGTGCCTTCTTTTGTCACTTAGTGTCCTGGGCTTGTCTTCTTGTCCAGGGTTTTGACACTTAGGAAACTTTGGTTGACCCAAAGGTCACTTTCCCCTCTTGTTTTTTACTTCTTGGCTCTGTGATTCCTATCAATGTCGTTGATGCTGGTGCAGGTGGGCCTGGCTGAGTTCCCGAACCTTTACTGAAATGGAAAGAAATTTAAATAACCTCATGAGCCCTGCTGATGAGGTTGCCTGGCGATAGGTGGGACTCTTCGAAACCGTYGACTCTCTCAAGAATAACTTTTCTAGAGCTCCTTACTTATTAAGCAAGTCTATCCATCTGGTTGGGCTTCCCTCTAGTCTGTCTTCTCCTTCTTTGTTTGATGCCAAGGCCTCTGGGCCAGCCTCCCCCCTTACTGACATCCCCATTACAAAGGTCCCTTCCTCCTCGAATCCTTCCGGCTACAACACACTCCCTTCTCCTCAGCGGGCTCCAAAACTCCCTACTAACTTGGTTGCCTCTTACAGTCGGAAGGAGTGGAAATCTTGCAAAAAGGCTAAACGTATGGTGATGGGAGGAGATGTGGGATTAGAAGACACTTACAGAATGTCGCTTTGCGGTATTGTGGGTCGAATCTCCTATAAACTCTTGAGAAACCATCCACTAGAGGACTGGATCAAATCACATTGGTTTCCTCTCATTGGCTACTCCCCTTAGATACTCTATCTCACTAAAGGATGGGTCGATTTCATTTGCATCTTTGGGTTCTTCTTCCGGGTCTTCCCTTGTTCCTCTGGAATGAAGGAGCCCTCCGAGCTATTGGCGATTCACTGGGCAAATTCATTGCTCTTGATACAAAGCTACTTCCTGGATCTGTGAGAAAGATGGGCAGAGTGCTGGTGGAGATGGACCTCTTTGTTGGTTTACCGGAAACCCTTGTGATCGAATGGAGAGGGAGAAAGATTGCTCAACCACTGGACTACCTTGGGTTTCCCTTCCATTGCAACTGTTGCTGAAAAACTAGTCACCTCTGTCACGAATGCCCTAGAAAGGTTTGGGTTGATCGCTTTGAAGAATCTGACCTACTTTTAAACCCACCTGACTATGTGGTTGCAGATCCCTCTCTAAATTTTTTGGAGATTCCTACTGGTCTACCCTCCTCATCTCTACAAGAGAAAGATGGGTCTATTTTGGGGAGGTTAAAAACTCTTTGCCCTCCCCTTTACAACTCCCTGTCCATTGATGAGAAGGAAGCTATTATCAATTCCCTTTGGCTTTCCTCCAACACCTGTACTAAATCTTTCGCCCCTAAAGCTGCGACCTATCCCCTTGACCCTCTCTGCACGACCTTTCCCCTTGACCCTTCCCCCGATCCCTGTCCTTCTGCTCCCTCCTCCTCTTCTCTTCCCGACCTCCCTGTTGTTGTTCCCCTTCCCTCTACTTTTGAAACCTTGCCAAAGCTCGTCCCTTCTACTCTCTTAAACCACTCTCCTCCTTCATCTCCGCCTAGACCTTCCCACCTCCCCTCCTCTCCTTTGGAACCGAGTGGCTCCCCTTCTTTTTTACCAGGCTATAGGGAGGCAAAGGAGGATGACACTAGCCTCTCTGCTCTTCTGCCCTCACTCTCTTCCTACCCTATCATTCCTAAGATCTTAGTTCCACTACCCATCTTTCGAGGGAAGGAGCTCATCGACCCTTCAGCGGAGACCAGTTTCTCCTCCTCTATTTGTCCTAGCAAAGGAAGTAAAGCCTACGCTTGGTCGCGGGGTATTGGTTCTGAGCTCTCCCCCTTACAAATGCGAAGCTCTAGAAAGAAACTGGTGAGTTTAACTTCTCAAAATAATGTTATTGTCATTCCCTCTCCGGATGGGAGGGCCCTTAGAGCATTGAAGGCCCTGGCGAGGACCAAGTGATGTTATTGATTTCTTTGAATATTCGAGGGATTGGAGGCACTCTCAAAGATGCCTCTCTTCGTAGATTGTTAGATCGTACACGACCTGATATTATTTTTCTCCAAGAGACCCTCTCTGTTGATCAGAAAGCTAGAGACTTCTTGCATAAATTTCGTCCTTCTTGGGTCTCGTCGGCTGTCAATTCCATTGGAAATTCTGGAGGTTTGTTGGTAGCTTGGGACCCTTGCTGCTTCGATTTGGCTCCTTTCCTAACGATTAGAGGGATTTTTCTAGTTGGTCGTTGCTTAACTACCAACCGGGAGATGGATTTTCTCAATGTTTATGGACCATGTAATGACCATAAATAGTTCTGGACCTCCTCAGCAAATAATGGTCTTCTCTCCACTCTGAATCTTATTCTAGCCGGTGACCTAAATATTATTTTATCTGCAGATGAGAACTAGGGCGGTGCCTACTTACCTAGACAAAATGAAGTTTTTTACAGAGACCTTTTTATTTCAAAGAAGTTGGTATATGTCAAGCCGACAAAGTTGGTCCCCACCTCGCGAAATGGGTGCTTTGATACTGAAGCGATTGCTAGACGTATGGATAGGTTTTTTGTCTCTAAAGGCCTTTTGACTACGGCCGGTATTTCTAGATCTTGGGTGGATTTTCCTTATGTGTCTGACCACGCCCCCATACTCTTTCAACTAGAAAGTCCCCCACTGTACAAAGGATTCCCTTTCAAGTTTAATGTTCATTGGCTTTCATTTTCTGATTACATTAAGATAGTTCATAATGTTTGTAAGGATCCACGTTTTCTGCAGGAAGCTAACCCTCAATTGTGTGTTGTTTGGAAATTAAAGGAGATCAAATTGCAAACTAAGTCTTGGTTCAAAATTTTAAAGGGGAAAGAAACATCTATGATGAATAAGCTAGAACTTGAAATCAACTTGCTCATTCAAAAGTCCTCCTTAACCACCTTATCCGTGGAGGAGATCGAGTGTCTTAGAGAGCTCGAAAGCAACAGAAACACACTACTTCGTGGGGAGGAGAACACCTGGAGGTTGCGTAGCTGAGCAATGTGGTTAAAAAGTGGAGATAAAAACTCAAAATTCTTCCACAAGGCCGCTAGCTATAACTGGAATAGGAAGCATATCTGGGCGATTACAAAAGAAAACGGACACATCCTTACAGGTCAGGAAGCGATCAAAGATGAAGCGATTTTCCATTTTGAACAGTTCTTCAAAACTAAAGATTGACCCAACCCAATTGTGGTTACAAACATCACTAGCCTGTACCCCACAATGGTAACTGAGGAGCAAGTTGTCGATCTCTTTAAACCTATCTCTTTGCTGGAATTAAAAGCGGTTCTGGAACATTGCAAAAAAGAGAAAAGTTCAGGCCCTAATGGGTGGACATCAGAGTTTTTCATTTTCTTCTTTGATCTTGTGGGAGACGATCTTCTTCAGATGGTGGAGGATTCACGAATAAATGATAAGATATATGGAAGCTTAAATTCCACCTACCTAGCTTTGATCCCAAAGGAAAATAACTCAATTTCTTTCAACGACTACCGCCCAATCTCTCTTTGCAATCTTCTTTATAAGGTTATTTCAAAAATTCTTGCTAATCGAATCAAACCGATTTTAGAAAGATGTCTCTCCGCAGAACAACTGGGGTTCCTGAAGGGAAGAATAATTCAGGATGCCATTGGTGCGGCCCATGAAAGCCTACACGGCATAAAAAAGAAGAATACAAAGTCCCTGGTTCTAAATTTGGATCTCAAAAAAGCCTTTGACAGCATTGACTGGGAGTACTTAAGGCTAATCTTGCTTACAATGGGCTTTGGAGTGAAGATAATTGATTGGGTAATGTCTTGTGTAACTAGCGCAAATATTGCAGTGTTGATAAATGGTGAGGCGACTAAGTTTTTCAAGAGTGAGAGGGGGCTCCGCCAGGGTTTCCCTCTCTCCCCGTACCTGTTCATCATGATAATGGAAGGGCTCAGCTTGTTTTTATAAAAAAGCATCTCTGATCATCTTATCTTAGGTATAAAGGTTTCAAAGTTTATAAAAGTTGTTCACCTAATGTTTGTTGATGATGTACTCTTAATTTCAAAGGCTGATCCTTCGGAGTGGATAGTGATCTTGGACATTCTTTAGGATTTTTGTTCTGCTTTGGGTCTCAGTATTAATTTTTCAAAGTCCACTGCTCATTATTGGGGCTTGAAGAAGCTGATCTCAGCCTTCTTAAAGCATCCATTCCTTTCACCTTCGTTGATTTGAGTCAAGGATTCAAGTACCTCGGTTATCATTTAAAACCCGGTGCTTCTAAGTCTGAAGATTGGTGCTGGCTGGTGACAAAATTTGAAAGGAAAATCGGGTTTTGGTGCAATAAGTGGTTGTCTCTGGGTGGGCGTTTTGTCCTAGTCAAAACTGTGTTAGAAAGTCTTTCCGTCTTCTGGATGTCTTTGGAGCGGATCCCCTGTAATATCCTCTCAAAACTTCGCAAGCTTTCCTTCGCTTTCCTGTGGAGCGGGCAAAATGATAAATCCCATATTCATCTGTGTAGCTGGGATACCTTGTCTAGACCTTTAAGGGCAGGGGGTTGGGGGCTCAAAAATCTCCCACTCTTCAACACGGCTCTTCTGGCGAACTCTCTTTGGCGAGCGCTCACTCATGATAGCATTTGGAATAAGATAATTGTTGATAAATATCTGGGAAAAGTGACTTTTTTTTATTGGATTAGGAAGTCTTCTCACTTCCAACAACGAGCATCCTTTTTCTGGAACGGTCTAACTAAATCACTTTTTGTGATCCTTCATTGGCTGTGGTGGAGGCCCATATCTAGCTCTGATATTTTGATTGGAAAGGACATGATCACTGGGATGGAGGATCGATCCATCCTCTCTGAAACTCTGAGATCACATTTAAATTCTTTAAATCTTTTGTGGTTGGCTCAAGTGAGAGACATAACGCGCGTCTTCCCCTTTTCGGATAAATGGTTGAGCAGTGAGTCGATTGGGTTATGTGGTGAGGTTGCCACTGAATGGAACCTCTTTACTTCTTCTCTAAGAAGTGTTGGTATTTCTCTCAATAATGATTTTGATTTACTTTTGTGTGCTAGAGGAGATGCTTTGGGGATCATTTCCGTTAAAAACATTTACTTAGCTCTTCTCCAACCGATGGACTACTCCTGTGACAACCTTTGGATTCAAAACTTGTGGAAGTGGCCCGTTCCACTCAAAATAAAACTATTCATTTAGCTCTCAGCAAAAGGAAAAGTACTCACTTGGGAGGTGCTCCGGAAGAAAGGCTAGGGTGTGTAAACTCTACAATTGCTCCTTAGAAGACATTCATCATCTTTTAATCCATTGTAATTTCACAAAGGCTGTTTGGCAGCACCTGATAAACTTTTTTCTCTAAATCTACAGTGGAATGGTTCCACAGTCTCAGACTGCTTCACTGTTTGGTCTTTTGAAAAATCTCTCCTTGTTAGTTTGGATGCCCTCGCTTGTTGGCATATATGGATTGAGAGAAACAAGGTAATCTTTGAAGATCGCTCCCCCTCACTTTTCTCTGTTGTTCACAGGATTTTGGATTCTTTCTCCTGGCAACCGATCACTCAGAAAGTCTTCCCAAACAAAGTTTGTGAGATTTTGCAGGCCGAGGGCTACACCTTAGCTTGTTTTGATGGGGCAACAAAGTCAAATGGATTATGTTGTGGAGCAGGCGGTACCTTCAAGACCCATCCGTCAAGGATTACCAAGTGGTTCATTAACTGTGGAGCGGGATCAAATACAAAAGCTGAACTCATAGGTTTATGGGTGACTCTCACGCTGGAAACTATCTGGTCGACCAACAAACTACAAATCCTTGGGGATTCGAAAGTTATTATTGACCGGATTAATCAAATTGGTAATCTGCAAGTGGTGAACATTGATTGTTGGAAACAAAAAACGAAGGATTTGGCAAAAAACTTTAAAGACATTAGTTTCCAGCACATCTATAGGGTCCATAACAAAGAGGCTGACTTACTCTCAAAGAGGGCGCTAAATGAAATCGAAGGAAGGCTTACAATTTACCACCGGGACAATGGAGAAGAAAGCCCTCTTTCGATCCTCAACATTTTTGAAATGTATGTTGAGGCGAGGTCCTTGTGGAATGATTACACTCCACTAGCTACATGCACAGATTTTCATGCCTCCTTCTTTAGCAAGCTGCACTACTTTGTTTGTACATATTTCTGAATACTGGTGTTTATTCCCGAAACTATCTATTCCTTAATGGATGTACCTAGAGTAGTTTTTTACACGCTGCTTTATAAAGAACTCTCTTTTGCTATTGTAAACGAATTTATACTCTATATAAATTTGAGTTAATTTTTTCTTGGAAAACGTTGACTTTCATCTAATGGTTACATGGTATTTATATTACAATTCAATAGTTTTTCAATTATAGTACAATAATAAAGTAGTCATTTTAGTTATAAATGAATGATAAGTTAGAAGTTTCCAAAAAAAATTGAATATTTGAAATAAAGAGCAAGGGTTTTGAGATTATGTGAGAATAGAATTAAAATCTGTGTAGGGAAATGTCAAATTCAAATATGTTATTTATACATTATTGAGGATAAGTTAAGAAAGTTTGTGATGCAAAAATTGATGAGAATTTCAAAATTTTGTTTAATGGAGAAAAAACATTTAATTTTCATTTTAACATTTTCTTACATTATAAACTGTGTTTAGGCATTAATAGAAGTTTTCTTTTTTCATCTTCAAAGAAAAAAGAAGACTGAAAAAAAGCTCTATTATATAATATGATTTTAAAGTCTATATATTAAACGTGAATTTTTTTGTTTGTTTCTTGCATTTACACAATTCTTTGATTGTCCAAAAAACAAATCCTGTATCTTACTTTTAATTAATAAAAATAAACAATTTGTTAATATAGAAAAACTATGTTGTGATATTTTATTTTATTTTGATTATTATATTATAATTTTCATTTTTGTATTTAGTAACATTCTTCATCATTTAGTAACAATAGAACGAGTGGCATTCCTATCAGAGATGGGTTTGTGGATTTTATATTTTAATTAAAAATGCTATATTAATAGAGCATTAGAACGAGTTGAAGAGCTATCATAGATGGGTTACATTATTTTATATTTTTAAATGGTATATAATAAGAAAATTTACATAAGATGTCAAACGAAGGGTGTTTTAAAAATGTCACTGTCAACGAATTTTCATTTTACAGGTACGGTTTACCTGAAATTCCATGCCTGAGTTGCAGTCTTAAAATGAACACAATATTAATGACATTTTATGCCTACGATGTCCTGCCCAACCTGGCAGGACAAGGTTGAAAGTAAATTAATTTATTGGGCCAGGTTATCATGTTTATGAATTAGGGTGAATCAATAATTAGTTTGTTGTGTAGTATTCAACGCTTAGGATAAGGTAGAAAGTACATCAATTTATTGGGCCGGGTTATCATGTTTATGAATTAGGGTGAATCAATAATCAATTTGTTGTGTAGTATTCAATGTTGAGTTGGTGTATATATAGTCTGATTACTTTGATATATACGTTCCAATATATTTGACTATGTATATGTCACTTGCAACAGCATTGAATACTACTCAGCAGACCGGTTATTGTTTACTCATAAACTAGCTACAAATTGGATCCACTGCCTCATCAACCCCTGAATCAATTATATCATCAACCTTGCAGGTAGACTTGGAGGTCCTACAGAAAATTGAGTCACCCATGTTAAAGCAGTAGTACACTAAACGTTCTACCTTTTGGTTGTTTTTCGGTAACTTTTTCCGTATTTTGTCCGAAATCCGGTGATAATGGTTGGATCTGCAGATTTGAGTAGCTAAGTTTATATAATCCGAGTGCCCTAGAGGCTTTTCAGCTAGCTAAATCCATTTATACATTCAAATAACAAAAAATAGTAATTTTATCCAACTTTACACCCCTAGATCCCAACCAAAAAAACCCAAAAAATAGAACGTTTAACCAACTAATCTTATGAAATGATTGTTGCTTTGCCGTGCACCTTCAATGCCGCCTCTGTTGACGCAAGCCGTCCTCCTTTAATAAATTAGAGACACTCCTCTACCGTGATTCACAAGCTCCTCCTCATAGCTTTCCTTCAACGCCAAGCCATCGATTCCCCACCTACTCATCGACCAAATCAAAAGCCGCCTTATTGTCGCTACAAAAATCCTAATATTCATACCGATTACGCTAAACACCTACCCAGAAACCCTGCTATTTTAGCCTGGCTTCCGAGGGTCTTCCGAACCTGGCTCCCGAGGCTAATCACAACCCTGCCACCTCGGCAAATGAAACCGTTGATCCAAAAAGTGGGACAAGTCGAAAACCATGAGGCATGGAATCGACGTGAGCTTTTATTGGTGTTATGCATCTAATGCTTCTCGAATTTTATGCACGCCACATATAGAAAAGACAGCGAGCACTAAATGACATGCATTTTATTTTACTTATTAATATTTAAGGGAAACTTATAGGTGAGGACAAATGTTTGAATAAGATGAAGGCGGTCGCCCCACGCATAAATGAATATTTAGGTATATCTAATGACGGTGAGTTGGCTTAGGAATTTGTTTATTAGTATATCATTACAAGAGATTGTTTAGTCTTCCTGTGCATTCTTGTTGCAATTTGCTCTATTTTATTGATAAGGTGTTTGGTAATTTAGGTATTTGGTGTTGTTTAATTGTTTTATGTTTTTTAGTTGAGATTTCGTGACATGAATCTACAAGAAATCATAATTTTCTGTTATTTAAATTGAATTTTTTAATGTAAAAATGGATTCAGCCTATTGAAAAACTATGGGACACTAATATTATACAGAATTAACCACTCAAATATGCAAACAATTTCTTGCTAAAATTGGAGTGTACCATTTAAATATCCTCCCAAAAATATCCTCCCAAAAAAGTCAAAACATAGAACATTTAAATTAAGGCCAAGTATTTTGTATTTTGTAGTAGAGTTATTAATGTTAACCTATATAATTAGGTCATAGTCTAGACTCATTTCCAGGGATATTATTCATTTAATTTTGTTCTAAATTCAGTTAGAAATTGTTGAATCTGCAGATTTGAGTGGTTGAGTTTGTATAATTGAAGTGTACCATGGTTTTTCAGTACATTGACTCTATTTATGAGTTCAAAAGTATACAATAGAAAATTATGATTTAGCCCAAATTTTATAGTTTAATTACAAAAAAAAGACTATATAAAATTATGGTTGGTTATTATATTTAAAATTGGATAATTTGGAATAAGTTAATAAGTTCACATATTTAATTTATTTATGGTGAAAATTTTCTTATAATCTTATAGAAATTTAAGAAGGTTAATGTATTTATAAAAATAATTATTCCCAAAAAATTTAAATTTTTTAGATTTCTGATTTATTAAGTGTATCATGATTCACAATCTTTGTTGAAATTGTAATTTTAAATCAATAAAATTATTATTTTTAATATAAAATGGATTGAATACCTACCAATAATCTTTGTTGAAATTGTAATTTTAAATTAATAAAATTATTATTTTTAATATAAAAATGGATTCAATACCTAATCATAATCATAATCTTTGTTAGAACTATTATCATGGTGGGGAGTTCAAACTGGGGTCCCACCCATATTTTGATTGATAAAAGGCAGGCTGGTCATGAAGGGATTGAGGGTGCCTCCATCAGGAAAGAAATATGATTGGGAAACTTAGAGAGGGAATTAAGGCAAGGTGAAACCTAAAGGAAATCCCTTAGTTAAGCCTAGGGTCCTAATCAATCTAACTTTAAGCATTGTGGGTTTTTGTTGAAATTGTAATTTTAAATTAATAAAATTATTATTTTTAATATAAAAATGAATTTAATACTTTGAGATATTTATTTAAACTAGATGTGTGTAGAAAACTGAACAAGCTACCAAGGATACTATTGTTAGTGTGCCATTGAACTGATTGAAGCTAAGATCAATATAACATAACTTTTTATTCTTAAACTAGAGAGTTTTTCAATCTTACTAATAAAAATAGATTTTGAACAACAAAAATTAGTGATTTAATATAAATTATAATTTCGGATCCAGTTGTCGCTCATCCATATCGATTACCAAAAACATAAAACCAAAATCTCTGGTACAATCGATTGGGCGAGAAATCCGAGATTGGGCAAGTTTCCAACGGTCTTCCGAGGCTGGCACTCGAAGCTAATCACGAGCCTGCCACCTCGGCAAGTGAGATACAAGGCTACAAAGAATATTTCGGCGAATGATACCGTTGGGCCATTGCCACGTCGTCATAATAGGATACAAGAATTGCTGAGCTGACCGTGGAATTGTCTGCCCTCCATGAGGCATGGAGTCCACGTGAGCTTCTAATGCCACTCAATTCTTGTTTAGACATGGATATAAAATACCAGCATTTTATTATTTATTAATATTTTAAAAGAAACAGAATTATTAATATCTCCCTCACTTCGAGATCACCAATAATATCATTATTATTAGTTATAATTACTAAAATGGCATCTCCTTAAACATGGGATTCCGTTCCTCATCACTACTTAGATTAATGTAATCCCAACACCCCTTCCTTCTAAAATTGGGCATGCATATTCTAGAATCTTTAACTATGGAAAAACTTTATTAAGTTTTTAAGTCAACTATTAGATCAAAGAAGTTAGAAATTTATGTTTTTATTGTTTTGGAGGTATTTTTTTTCAATAAGTTGTTTTTTAATAAATTTTTATGAGGGGTCTCAATAGATTTATGCATTCAAAAACGTGATTTAAGCAATGTTAACTTGCAATTTACCTAATGATTTTTTAACCGTGTGTGCGCGTGTAGAAGAACAACCCTCTCGATCCTACATGACCACTCGAACCAACCGGACGCCAGTAAGACAAACAACATCAAGACGACAAGACAGATCATAGTGACAACAAGAAGCACACGTCCCCGAACAGGAAGTGGTCAACTAATGGCTGTAGGCAGAGATAGACACCAGGGGTTAAGCACAACACTTTCACAGAAGGAACGAATCCGTCAGTAGAGTCGCAGTAGTGGAACTGTGCCTTTAAACAGCCCGAGACTACTGATACGGCTCAGAACGTGTCGCAAGAGTGGAACTGTGCCTTTAAACAGCCCGAGACTCTTGATACGGCACTGGATTCCTTCCACCGGGTTACACACAGACCAGA
>JASDQU010102919.1:151550-218611 GCA_032191745.1 Picea mariana | reverse complement strand
TCACTAAGTTGCTTCATGAATTTCAAGATTTTTTTTCTTGGTCTTATGAGGATCTGCATGGTTTTGATCCTTCTCTTATACAACATGTCATTCCTATCAAGGAGGGCATAAAACCAGTTAGGAAAAAACAAAGACCTATTGACCATGTACTTGAAGTTACTATTAGGAAGGAGTTGGAAAAAAAATTGAAAGATGGGACAATTGTTCCTGTTAAGTATTCTGAGTGGGTTTCCAATTTGGTCCCCGTTCAGAAAAAAACTGGTCAGATCCGATTTTGCGTTGATTTTCATGCATTAAATAAAGCGAGCGTAGAAGACTATTTTCCCCTCCCTAATATGGAAATGATTTTGTAGCAAGTTGCAGGGCCACAAAAGTGTCCTTACTTTATGGTTTTTCTGGTTATAATCAGATCAAGTTAAAAAGGATTGACAAATACAAAACCACTTTCATTACACGTTGGGGAACTTTTTCTTATGAACTCATGCCTTTTGGCTTATCTAATGCAGGTTCCACTTTCCAAAGAGCTATGCAGATAGCTTTTGATGATATGATTCATAAGATTATTCAAATTTATGTTTATGACCTAACTATATATTCAAAGAACTGATTGAATCATTTTGGTCATCTTAGAAAAGTTCTCATGCGAAGCATAAAGTTCGACATTTCTTTAAATCCTTCGAAGTATATTTTTGGCTTTACCAAGGGAAAGATCCTTGGGCATATTGTTTATGATTCAGGAATAAGAATAGATCTTGAAAGGATTTCTACTATTCTGAACCTTCCTGCCCCCACTTCCGAAAAGGAGGTTCAAGCCTTTATGGGCATTATCAACTTTGTCTACAAGTTTGTTCATGATTTTGTTGTGATGGTCAAACCAATTCACAATCTTCTCAAGAAATATTGCTCCTTTTCTTGGAGTGGTGACATCAATAATTATTTCATAATGATTAGGAAGGAAATTAGTTTCGCACCAGTTTTGGCGAAGCCAGATTTTCAGAAATATTTTATTATATACACTAATGCCACAGAGTAAGTAGTATTTGTTATTCTCGTACTATGTGATGACCAGAATAACTAAAAACTAGTAGCTTACATGATTCAAAGCTTATCAGATCACGAATTCAAATATTCTGATATCGAAAAACATGCTTTCTCTTTGGTTAAAGTTGTGGAGAATTTTTTACACTTTATCCTAGGAAAGCACACACTAGTAAAAGTCCCTTTTCCTATTTTCAAGTTTTCTTTTTCATAGACTTATCTTTGAAGGAAGCTTTCACATTGGCTTGCCAAGATCTAGGAGCATGATTTAACCATCATGACTTTGAAAACAATTAAGGGACGAGACTTAGCCCTTCACTTGGCTCAACATGCTGAAGCAAGTGAATAAATTGACAAACAAGATAATCCTCTTTCAGCATTGTTTTACATTGATAGTCAAATCCTTCCTATAGTTGAACATCCCTGGTATAAAGATCTGGTGTATTAATTGCAAAATCATAAATGTCCAAATAGCTTAGATACTCACCAAAGGGGAAGGCTTTGTTTTTAATCTTCCAGATATGTGATTTTAGGAGACTTATTATTCATGAGATATGTTGATGGTATATTACTTCGGTGTGTGAATAATGAGGAAGCACATAAACTGTTACAAGAAACCCATGGATATTCAGATTCTATTATTCATGTGGGTGGCCACTTTTCTGCTAAAACTAATTCTTTTAAGATCATTAGGAACGGGTATTATTGGCCTTCAATTATTTGATGTTATTATAACTTTTCAAAATCTTGTGACAAGTGCCAAAAATTTGATGGGAAAGAACGTCTTTATGCCATGCCTCTGCAACCTATCCTCCCTGGTTTTCCTTTTTCAAAATGGGGTCTAGACTTTATTGGTCCTATTAATCCTCCATTTTCAGCAAGGTAAGTTTTTATCTTGACAACTACAGATTATTTTATGAAATGGACTGAAGTTGTCCCACTTAAACATTCATAGGATGAGCAAGTTATTTCTTTCCTTGAAACTAATGTTTTCTCCAGATTTGGCATTCCTTTAGAAATTATTACAAACAATGGTGCCACTTTCATTTCTCTAAGCCGACTCATTTTCTAGCTAAGATGGTAATCAAACATTTTACTTCATCAACTTATTACCCTCAAGGAAATGGGCAAGTCGAGTCTACTACCAAAAATTTGGTTAGAATTATCAAGAGGCTCATTGAAGATAAGCCTCGTCAAGGGAACAACCTTCTTACATACACTCTTTGGTAAGATCACACTACTACCATGGTAAGAACATGTTGCACTCCCTTTCATATTTTTTATGGTCAAGAAGCTATTCTACCTACCGAGTTGGAACTTTCTTCTCTACAGTTGATGCTACAGATCGAAGAATTAAATTCTTCTAATGTCTATCAAAGGATAAATGCATTATTAGCTTTAGAGGAACAATGGATGTTTTCCTTAGATAACATAAAGAGAAGACAACAAACTGTAAAGAAATATTTCAATAAAAGTGCAAAAGCTGTCAGATTTAAAGTAAATGAGCAAGTATTTCTTTGGGATTCATCTCATGATAATAGAGGAAGGTGTAGATTATAACCTTGTAAAATATTTACTGCAAACGGATTTTCAATAAAAGAACAGAAAAGATATAAGGGAAAATACAAACATTACACAGAGATATTTCCCCTAGAAATCCAAACCGGAAAAACCATCATATTCTATATTCATTCATGATGATACATTGTTTACAATACAATATACATATAGGAGCCAGTGACATCCAAAACCCTAACCCAATGACCTAGATTAGTCAAAAACCCTAATTCCTTAACCGAAAATAGAAAACCATCGGCAAAAAACCATGTGCTGAAAAACCACCTAAATAGGTGACATGTTTCCCGAGGAAGAAAAAAAAAATTTGGGGGCGTTTCCCCCCAACCCACCTACATGCCCGGAAAAGAATATAATACATACCCAACAGAAGGCATTCAAAGTTTCAAAAATTATGGTTGGGTCCTTTTAAAATCGCTTTTGTCCTGGGCGCAAATTCTTATCTTCTAAATAACTTGGAAGAGCAATTATTTTCCTATAGCACCAACGGTTCCCACTTGAAACACTATGTGGAACCAATTTGAAAATTAAACGCTGCATGAAGGTTACTTCTGTATTATAATTTTTCGTTTCACTGCTTTGATTTTGCTTTGTTGTTTTTATTTTTCTGCTATTTCATTTCTGTTGTTTTTCTTTTATTAATTTCTTTTCTTTTCATAAATAAATTTTGGATAAGTTTTGCCATAGCGATGTTATTCTATAAGTATTGTTAATCAATAAAAATCAAGTACACAACCGTCATGGTGTTCCCCTTGTAGACATCACTGAAATTGATCTCTGCTTCCAGTACTATTGTTAGATAAATAATTGAATTTTCATCCCTACTTTATGTCTTCCCTTTCTTCCCTCCACCCTGAGATTCAAAAAGAGCATACCAGAAGTTTTTCTCCTTTAAACAATAAATGTTTTCGATGTGACTAATCGAATGTTATGCATGCAAGAATAAACCCCTCATACGTAACACTTTTCATGAGTTATTCCCAAACTACCGAATCATTTTTTCCCTTAAACCGCCTCACTTCCCCTGTTGCATAATCATTCTGATATATAATTATTTGATATACTATTCACCTAGTCTACAAAACCAGACATTATGAGTTCTTAATCTGTTCGAAACATATTTCCCTGTCGATTCACCAGTTTGTTGACGCTTAAAAGCGCAACTATGAATACTATGCTCGCAAATGATTTCCAAGATTTATTATATATCTATATTAATAAAAAACTAGTAGGTGGGACCCCCTTGTTAGACTTGTGGCGCTATGGTGGATATGCAGTGCTCATATTTTGTTTTCTTATGTGATGTTACCAGTGCAGTCTTCTACAGTTCATTTGTCTCAGATCATGGTTTAAAATGTTATGGTGATATGGATATTTCGTTGATTAAAACATGGCACTGAATGGCTTTGATGATCTCTCACAGAATATGTTAAGGTTGCCTTGTGGATGAAAGAATTATTATCAGTTTTGGTTTTGATATTGCATTAAACATGGCATTAAATGGTTTAAATGATCTTGATAGAGGATAATAATGGAGCACTTTTGAATAAAAGAACTATACTTGAGTTCTAATATTATATTATCATGACAAAGGATGGGTGCTTTAGACCCTTGCTACTATGGTTATGTGCCTTGTTCAAATTTCATATATGGTTGTACATTTGGCTATGTTCCTAGCACATAGTTATTTAAATAAGTTGTTATTACCAAGGGGTGGTGCACTATGCAAAAATGATATGACAATGGATATTCGATTGATTAATTGTTTATTGCTATGGTGAATTGGCTTGGCTCGTACTTTGAATTGAATGAAGTTGGAAGGGAAAAGAAGTGTGCATTTACTGCACATCACTCAAAATCCCCTTGAGCCCATCACCCTAGTCATTCTTGCATTTTGGTTTTGGATCTGGTAGTTGTTGTTGCTCCACCTTGTTCGGTCATGAAGGAGGTATACAATTTAGTTTTCTTCCTCGTGCAAGGTTTTCCCGGTATGGGTTTCTTACTCTTCCATTCATGATGGTTACTCTAGCCTTTGAATCAACTTTTGGCTTTGGATTGCTCGTGGTCTGTGTGATTCTTAAGATTTTTTGATATTATGAACTATGTATTGGTTGTGTCCATGGTTTCCATATGGTGGTTTTGGATTGTTGGAATTCTTAAAATAAATAGTCACACTCTTCTTGTTGTGTATAATCCTTGCATGAAATTGTGAATAAAAATTGCAGTGGAGCCTGCTTGGTTATGGTTTGGGTTTTGGGTATGGTCTCTTTGTTGAAATTGATTATCATAGTTTTCCAAAGCTATGAGATTTGCGAGTGCCCTACCTATGGATTGAAAATACAGGTCTCTGTGATTAATTTTTCCCACGCCATGTTCATCTCTGTGGCTATTGTACACACATTATTTCAACCTTGTCGTTTCAATGAGAACTGGTGAAAGATTAAAGTGTTTAGTGCCATGTCTTGGAAAAACCCCGAGTTGTTAATTTCTTTCTTATGACCTCACTATTTCATGGAAAGCATTGCACAGTTTGAACTTAATGCCACCTAGAAGTTTATGGAAGCATTATGCATTCTTTTGGTCAGGCACGAATTTGTTCTTGGATGCTCATATTACAGTGTTGATTAAAGGGATTGGATTCATTTTGTTTCCTATTGGAATTGGTTGTCTATTGTTTTGGAATCCCTTATAGCTGAGAGCATTGTTACATGTTATGGTTCTATGGTAAATTGTGATAGGGTATCAACTATCTRCGCTATTCCAATACCAAACCCTCTGGTCGAACCACCTATTCACACCTTCCACTTACTGTCTTAAAACCTAAATATTACATTGATATCATTTTACTCCAGTTCGAYGGATGATGGGAGTATTATGCACGCTTGGTTACTTGGGCACGACTTTGTTGATTTCCTCATTTAAAAATCCTGAAAGGAGTCTGTACATACTTATTTATTTGAATCTTGGGCTTGAAGTTTGAATGTTATTTGGTTCAATCGTTATGGTTGTTGTATTAAAAGGGACACATGTGTGTGAATTGTTTGAGGCTCGAATAAAAGTTATAACAACCAGTTTGATTGCGTTGAACAATGTTGGAATAAATGATGGATATAAATGGTTGTAAACACTGTGTGTTGTTTTGTTGGTTTTAAAGGATTTAACATTGGAGTTAATATATGGTTGTAGCTCAAAGGCTACTATGGTTTCTTATAGCAATTGCAATGTTGTTTGTTATGACTGCCATATAATGATTATATGGATACAATGGTTGTTGTAATTAAATAATTCTAGGCATAAAGATTATTGTTTGGAAGCCAACAAGCAATCTGTCAACGAAAGTAACAGTTTAAATTATTGTTTTGTAAAAGTGAACATTGTTAAACTTTGAAGGTATGTACAGAGATATGTTTTGATTGTGTGTTTTGATTTATTTTCAAATGAACAGTAACCATATCAATTCCCTGTCATTCTATCATTTTTTTCTCATTACATTCCCCTCATAATCCCAATTTCATTTATTACATCCATGTTCTATGAAATAAATTTAAAAGGAAAAGTTTGTGTAAAAGTGACAAAAGGATAACATAACAAGGGTTGGTAACTAATATTTTGATACTTTATTGCATAGTAAATTGTTGATAAATTGTTGAAAAATATTCATGTATTAATCCCCTATCACTATACCATTTTCACTAATTATACTCCCTCCATATTTCCCAGGAACCCTATCACCCCTTGTTCACTTGGCAATTAATGAATGGTTTGTTATGGATGGATTTGCATGTATCTCGTGTCAATTCTTGAGATTTTTTTATTCATGAAAGAAAAGTGTCATGTATGGTTTATTAAGAGCTTCATTACTAACAAACTTGACACCGATGCACGCTCCCTCCACAACCTGCAGGTCAAAAGGTCCACGTCAACACAGGATCTTTCCTTTACCACTGGCCCGAAGAACTCTAAAACGGCTCTTCTATTTCCCTCTCGGGAAATCTGCACCCACAAAAACTCTCACGGGATCCCCTCTTTGCACTTTGGGAGATCGAATTTCGCAACTTCGCGAATCCAATGGTCAAGCATTGGTCTCTCGAATCCCCGAAACTCGAAACAGTCAACGCTGACCTTTCCTTTCCCCTTCCAGGATTTTCCCTATCGTGATTTCGGCTATCACGATGTCGAGTGACTTGTCTCCTTTGACTCCCGAATCCCGATTTACCAAAACTCCGATACACTCGCACGGTTGACCTTTCAACGATCCTTTTCTCCGTCAGCACTTCGGACTTCGAGATATCGCGAATCCTGATGCGATGTTTTCGGAACTTCACTCTCCACGAAATTCTGAAACAATCAATGGAATTGATTCCATGCCAACAGTACGCCACCTGTCCACTTGCTGACTCCTCCATGGTCCACACAACCCTTCTTAGATTTTGGGATATCACGTTTCGGAATATCGTGATTTCCGTTGCAATGCTCACGGAACTTCAATCTACGAAATCCCGCTATAGAACAGACGTGTAAATACAATGGCCCTTGTGGCTTGGATCTGTGGTCCTACTCCTCCTGAGCTTAGAACCTTGCGATGCTTTCGTCGTAACCCCTCTCTTTCTCTGTGAGATCTGACGGCTCATGGGACTTCGTGGATTCTCCACTAAGAATTCCGACCGTCCGTCTCTTCCTTTGAGAACTCGTCCTCCTATTGTCCGACGTTGCTATGCCTTCTTTCACACTTTCAAGACTTAGTCTCTTTACCTGCCTTCAATGACCCTTGAAGACTTCAGAGCCCTTTTGAAATTTGTCCACGACTCTGCATCTTTTAGAACTTCTTGCGCGCACTCCTTGTGGATACCCTCAAACACTTCCAAATGTTGAAATCCCTTCGACCCTGCGCACTCCTGCAGTAGCAATCTCTCAATTCTTCACTTAGGTTCGCAACCCTGAGACTTCACTCGGCTTGCGCACTCCTTGCACGGATCCTGTGCCTGACTACTTTTGTGGAAATGAGAACAAAGGCTAAACTATATGAGCCATTTGTCAACGCACTCCTTGCAGACACTTCAACTGCACTCCTTGCAGGAACTCTCATTCAGACAAAGAAACAATTGAAACTCATTCCTACTTCCTCTCAGACTTCAAGCTCAAAACATGAAATCATATATGCATCATATAAAGCTATTGTATAATAGGAAGTAAACATTCATGATCATAACATTCAACATACATATACAGAGAACAAACACGACGCCATGAATTTGAATCAAATCTTTTTCTATTAATTCAAATATCTGTACATGGGTGTTCTTACACAGCTATCTGCATGCTCTTGCTCTTCTTCTCTAACTGTTACAATGATACAAGTGAGGGTGTCTATATCCCGTTTCCCTCCTTCCTTCTAAAACTGTATAATCTACACATTCAATTCTACCTACTTACATTTAATTTCATAAATGCCTCCATCTACTAAGGATGAGAGAAAATCGCTCAAGGTCCGTTACATTATACAAGTGTGCCTTCATTTAATTATCACATTTAAGGTTGGCGCATTAACTTCAAGATAATTTCAAATTTTGCGTTGGGTGGTTCCAGCTGTCTTTTGCTTTTGCGATGGCTCGCTTGAGATGCTCTTGCATCAAAACTACTGCTACAAGATGAGTTTCTTCAGTAGGGGTAGCCATGGAAGAAATAACAGAGGCAAGGGAAATTGGAATCGAGGTCCTAGAAGGCCTAGATTTTCCATCCATTTTGGTGTTGACCCCCAAGAATTGAACCAGTTGTTCCAATATGGGTTCTTTAACTGGATTGGTCATGGAATAGTACACCCTTTACTAGAAATACCTCTTTTCCAACCTCCTCAGAACATCCCTAGCATTCTCGTTCCTCCACATTTGTCCTTGCAACCAGAAGTCCCTGCAAATGATGGATGCCAAGATATTGTCAACATGACTATCTATCACCATCGTGGTTGGCCCAATATGTCTTTGCCTCTCCCACCACCTATTAATCCTAATGTCCAGATTTCCCTTGTTGATTCTCCTTTTCGATCTTCACATGCTAGTAAAAGACTAAAAATTGATGTTCCCCAACCTGTACAAGATAAAGGAAAAGCAGCAGCCTCCCTTTCTTCTCCCTTCGATGATTCCTCAAAATCTGTGTCTTCCCACATGCATTTGAAGGATTATTGTTCCCATGTTATCAGTGAGATACATCCCCAAGGGTCTAACCAACCACAGTCTACTTCCGAGAAATCAAAGGGAAATATCACTGAAAAAAGAAAAATTGCCTCCCAGAGTGGCAAGTATGGTTTTTAGATTATGTGTTTTTTATGATTTGAGTTGATGAAGGTAGTGTTACTGATTTTTAGAATGTTTGGACAACAAGCTTTGTTTTGTTATTTTTTGGATAATGTGGATAATGTGGATATTTATATATTTTTTGGATATGATATAAATTATTTCTAATATTTAAATATCTAGTTTGGAGGATATTTGAGGGAGCTACAAGGGTGGCATGTGGTTTAAATGATTATACTTTTTGTGTTATATTTTATGATTTGAAAAGAAGATATGTATGGGAGTCACAAGGGGTCCCATCTACCTAGTTATTATTAATCAAAGACCCGTAACTATTATTATTATTTGTTTCTCCTAAACTAATTAGTTAAGTCAAACTAACTTAACTAAATAAAGTAGTTGAACTACTTCAACTTATTTGGAAATAATAAAAGATGAATGAGAAGAAGAAACAAGTGGAGAATAGAAGGAGAAAGCAATACTAGGGTTTTCTCTTTTGGTTTCATGAGATAGTTTCAGTTTTCATTCAATTATGAGTTTATTCAAAGCCTGATTCTCTTTTTGACAACAAAGTCTTATTTTAGATAGCAAGGTTCAAGACTGAACCAAACTTTTCAGATGCTTGTTTTAGAGCTAGTGATCCATCCTTGATAGTCTGTGTATTCTTGTCTATTTGTTAATTAAGTTTCATGGCTGATAAAGGATATCTTGCAGAGTCAAAATGGCAGCAATTTGTGGCAAGTTGATCCATATTATAAATTTCAGTTTTACTTGATTGTCGGAGTCTTTTTGTATGGTGTTCATTGGGGATCTCTAAATCATACTTTAGTCCATAACCTCGCAAGAGTTTTATAAAGAGAAAACACTTTTGATATCTAAGAATGAAATAAAATCAGATTGTTATTCTGTCTCATATATGTGTGTTTATGACTTGGTTAGTTTTTTCTTTTTGAGCTCCATGTTTCCTTTATTATAAAAAATATGTATATATTACAGAAACTTATATTAATTTTGTTTTATATTGCAACATTCTTTTCGTTAATAAATTAGCCTCACTCCTAGCGAATTGGGAAAATATTTTTGATGTTATAAAACCAAGGGTGACATTCCCGGCTATCTTTTCCTAGCCAGGCAAGATTCGAAAATGATTAAGGTAATTCATCATTTTCCTCAGCACGCACAACACATAAACTGTGTACAACCTATCTTGATAGCACTTCTCCATGCACTACGTAGATGTTCACAACACCAAAAACAGGGGCGAACGATTCACCATCCTAAATATACATTACATTTATACTTGGTTCCAACAGCTCACCAACCTATATGTAAAATTACAAAGGGTTCTGGATCAGGGACATTACATTAATAAAGTGGAAGAACCTTAGGAATCTCTTCAAATACCTTGGAATTATTGTCTATAACTTTTTGGAGATCCACTAGAATAGAAGGTCTATATGTTTGAACAATTATTGGAAACAATTGTGCAAGTACACTATGGCATCCCTTTTTGAGTAACTTTTTCATGTTGTTAGAGATTATTACTTTAGAGTGCTTCCCTTGGATACCACTAAGTTCAATTTCATTTATTTTTGAGTAAAATCTCATGAAAAGTTCTTGAAAATTAAGAGTCACTCTTCCCAATGATTGTAACCATTGGACCCCTAATACAACATCAACACCACCCATTTGGATTGAAATCATGAGAATATCCAATAAATACTCCCCCATATTGAGTTAATACTATGTCATTTCCCTAAACATTTTATGGTACGCCCATCTACAATCATTACTTGAAACTCTGGTGCTGGAAATACAAAGCAATTGAGATGTTTTGTTAATTTTCTAGTAATGGCATTATGGGTATTACCAGATTCAATCAACATTGTTGCATTTTTATTTTTGATATATCCTTCTATATTGAGGGTTTGTGGAGTATTGATTCAAACAATGCATGACAAGATATGGTTGGAGTAGTCTATTCTAGTTCTATATCATGTGATGGTTCCAATTCTTCATCTTCTTCTTCTTCACAATCTATGTATAATAATTTCTTGTCACAACATTTATACCCCTTAATGCACTTTCTATCATGATTGAAATATAGTCCCTTTGCTCACATTTCATCCATTTTTTTAGGTGTCAACCTTGTAGGTTGAGTGAGGTTAGGATAGGGAGCATGGTGATCTCTATAATTGTTAGAGATCACTCTTCTAGTAGCCATATTTTTACTTTGAAATTTCCTTTCCATATTGAAAACATGCTCTAGGGATTTAGGGTGGAAGAGACTCACCTCATGTTGAATGTTCTCCTTAAAATTTCCCATAAAGAGATCTAATAAATTTTCCTATGGAATTTTATTTACCCTAAGACCTAGTTTTTGGAATTGTTTAATGTGCTCTATAATTGGACATGTTTTCCAAATATTCATCAATTGACTAAAGAACGTATCGTTATTAATGTCCACAAAATTTTCTATCAATTTATCCATAAAAAATGAACCAAGAGATAATAGAATCCTTTTTCTTTCACAGAGCCATTGATATGAGACAAATTGGTCATTTTCTAAATATAAGGATGAAAGAGTTACCTTTTGTAAGGTTGGCACTTTGTGTAGATAAAATAATTGCTCCATCTCGAATATGCATGATATAGGATCTTTACCATGAAACTTACTCATATATATCTTGGGAATTAAGTAGCTCCTTGGTGTCGAGTGGAACCCCCAATGATGTGAATCTGGAGGTGATGAGTAATCATGATTTTGGGGTTCAAAATTTATTTCCTCCACATTTACATGATTTCCTTGTGTCATGATATATCTTTGAGGGAATCTCTCATCTAGCTTATGTAACAAGATAGTTGACATGGAATTTTGAAATTCTTCCATCTTCTTTTCCATGTGTTCCTTATTTTCATTCATATTATTTTCCATCTATTCCATCTTATTTTTCATGTCTTCCTTATTATAATTCATGTTATTTTCCCTATTTTGTTCCATTTATATTTATACATTTATCAAATCAAACTTTTCATTGGCATATCATTCAATTCATTAATTTGATTCTCCAAATTGGATAGTTGGTTGTGTATCTCTTCATTTTCTTCATGGGTTCTGGTTGATATTTCTATAAGTTTAATGGGATACATAATTTTTGGAACACCATTTTATATGTGGGATAATAATACTCCTCCGTTTTCTCTTTATCATAAATTTTGAATCACTGAAAATAGATCTTTCAATCAAAAGTTAAGCTAATTGTAAGTTGTGTACATTTAAACCCCTAATTTTGAGATTGTCTTGCTGGCCAACCTCTATCCTGATGTATCTCTGGAATTTTGGCCCTTAAGAGTCTAAATTTTATTCTTATATTTCTCTAATATGACTTCTCTACAATTCCACAGGTCAGACCAAAATTTGATGTGTAAAGTGAAAGGTATGGTAACCTTCCCAAAACTTGTTGATTCCTATCCCTTTATGAATAGTAAACTTGTGTGGAATGTCACGTGTCCAATATTTCAGATCTGATTCTGAAATTTTTAGCTGAAATATTATGGTTTATCTTGATTCCAAAGGAACTAGTTTCACTCAATTTGGACTTACCAAGATTCATATATGTCACTTCTACCAAGAGAACCTGTTTGAAACTAGTTTTAGGACTAGTCAAATAACCCTAATTTCCATAGTCTATATCTTAGAAATTAAAACAATCCAAAAAATAAAAAATTTACCCCAAGTACTTCGAAATGTCTCCTTAGGATTCTGAAAATTTCATAGTCTCAAATGTTGACAAAAAACATTATAGCTAAAATTCCAAGATGATGCAATTGAAACTGATTTCAGAGCTAGTCACAAACCCTAACTTCCATGAGCTATATCTCAGAACATATAATGAACTAGTACTTGAAATTTTTACCACGTGTACCTAGATATGGATCCTAGATATAATCAAAATTGCTTTGTTTGATGCATCCAAAAAAAAATGTATCAAAAATTTCACTATGTCTCAAATGAAGGAGTGAAACCCTAGGATCATATGCTCTAATACCAAATGTTATGCACCAAATGACCAAAATAGCATAAAAATAGAGAGAGGAGTAACTCCACAGCTTAATAAAGGGAGAAAAATGAATGTGAAGCCTCTTTGAGGGGGGAATCTCATTTTACAATAGAATACATGTACAAGATGAGATGATCCTAAAAGTAGGTCTCCTTGGTATATATATAGGATACCAAGGGTACAATTACAATTAAAAGGTCTATACAAAAAAAATAATATAACAATATAAATACAACAACTCAATATCTAGGGCCTTACATGAGGGTTTATTCTTAACATGAGGTTTGTTTATGGGATTAACATAAGACCTTGTTATTTTTATCAGTGGGGTTATGATTCTTTTTTTCCAAACCATCTCCTCTAGAAATTTACAAGCCAACAATGTTTTCTCTTCTTCAACAAGACTGTTTATGAACAAAGTGTAGATAAATGCCTTAGGATCTATGCCCTTCATTTCCATTTCCTACATGTAGTTTAAGGAAATATTTTCGATGTTTCATTTGCAAAGTCCTTGAATCAAAGATGTATATGAAACTATATTAGGACAACCTATTTTTTGTTTCATTTCATGCCACGGGTCAAGAGCATATTTGTCTCTTCCTACATTTCAAAAAACTATTTAATAAGGTTGGATAAGTAATGACATTGGGATGCCTTGCTCCTATAGACATCTTGGAAAGTTATAGTAATTCTAAATCAACTCTATTATTTTTACATAACCCACACATGATTGTAAAATCTTGTGTGCATGATCCACTTGACTACCCTTTCATAGGCCATGTATTGCTACAATGTATGTAAGCATATCATGAAGGATGCCCAACTAGACCATTTAATTCAAAATATTGAAACCATCAAGTAATTTACCATGCTCAAAAATATTTTCTCTGTGTGAGGAATAATGTTTTATCCAATGAATATATATATGAAGCCTCTTATCCCTCAGCAATCCAAGAGCCTCAATAAAATTCTCTTCCAAAATTTGATAGGCACCTAATCTATAAGACACCCAACCCCCTAAGTACCTTTTTGAGGGATGGGGTATTAAATTTATTTTTTTCCTCAATCATCACAAAGCCTCATATAGAGGACACCATCTTCTTATTCTCATAAATATATTTCCAATGATTGTAGCCACACTCAAAACCGAGCTCTAGATCAGAAGTTACAGTCTCTACAAGGTTTTCATACTTTCATTCATTGATTTCATCTTTAGTTCCATGTGGAAACCAAGTGGTTCCCCGTCACTCGTTCCATCCTACATGAAATTGATGTGGAATATGCCACCTAACCCATATGACTCCCCCGTACGTTGGTTCAGATATTTTTTTCTTCATCAAAGTCTTCCCATTGGGGTTAACGGATTTCCAGCATAGAATCCGCTCCGACGAGATTTCTCTGACCAGACACTCCAACAAATATAACCTATACATCCAACAAACCTTGAGGTTGGGAATTCAACGGATCCGATTACTTTTGGATTCACCAACTCGCATGAAATTTAACGACCCTTCTCATGCTCCAGCTACCGTTAGCTTATGTGGGGCCCTTGGAGACCTACTACTAAGATTGAATATCGCCTGCCATATTGGTCAATGTTCCCACCATGTGCCTATATCTTGACATGGCATGTGGCTCAATATCCACTTGACACATGGACCCATCACAATATTCTACATCACCATAGGGTACAAAGGCTTGCTCAACCAGATATTGACACTTGTCCATTTCTTATAAACTGATAAAGTTACTTAATCAATATTTTCTTAAAATACCAATCCTAAATATTCAATTATTAAATCATCGTTAAGGCTAATTAGTAATCATTAAATAAACATCCCCATAAACACATTTTTATTTAGCTGAATATACTAGCTCAGAAATTAATGAGGATTTACTTTATCTCTCTTTCCATTGGGAATTTCACGTCCCAAAAGGGGTTTTTGGTATCAATTTCAAATCCCACTCTTCTAATGATTATCTTATAATTTAATTAATTATATTATAACATAATTATTGTATATTATAATATAATTAATTGACTATAATACACTCAGGTTTATTATCCTTGATTAACATATACATCACATACCCTTGGTTTATAACTTTCTAGGAAAACCCACTCACTCACAGCTCGTCATCCCAACCTCTTGAAATTTCCATGTAATTTAATATTAAAATACTTAATAGTAAAATGTCTCAGGCCATTGCACTATGATAATTCACTCCCCTCTCATTACTTCAATGACCAATTGAAAAAGATAAAATATTATATTATAATATATTTAATATCTCATAACACTTATGCCATCGCTCTGATAGCTTTGAAATCCATTCATGTGCTCCCATATTTTTCCTTCGACACCCAACCACAGAAAAATCAAGTTTTAATATTATATTGTATAAAAATTATAAAACCTTAAGCCATCATACTATGAACTCTTCACACTTCGATCGTGTGCTCCCATCTCTTTCCTCTAACAGTCAACTCCAAAAAGGGATGTGCATAATATTATATTATATTTAAAATACTATAATGTTTATTCCATCGCTCCAAAGGCTTCACACTTCATTCAAGTGCTTCCTTTATTATACTTCGATGACCCAACTCTGAAAAGGTTGAATTTAATATTATAATATATTTAAAATCTTATAACAATTATGCCATCGCTCTGATATATTCGGTTTCAACTCGTTCTTGCTCCTTCCATTTATTTGATCATCAAACTCTGAAGGAAAAGAAATTTTGGTAATAATATATATGCATATATAATTCCGTTAAGAAAAATAAGAGGATTTATATTTTTCCATGCATTAAAAGGATGATAAATAAATACCCTAATAATGACTTCTTCAGGAGCATCGAATGACCTGTGCAGAGCATAAATTCTTAAACTTGGGAAACTTGGAAAGATTATTCTTTGCACAGAGGGGGGAACAAATTCCAAGCTTTCTCATTTCGCATGAACAAGACTGGAAATCACATGTATTTTTATATATAAACTTTCTCAACTCATTATCCCAATTATTAAAATATTTAATTGGTAACTTTAGAATTTACGAGAGATTGTCACGCTTTACCATTCATTCAAATTTTCCAGAAAACATATAGATATATAGATACATATATAAATTCAGGAAATTTTTATTTTTTTAATTCTTTTCCATAACATCACATTTCTTGGAGATAAAATCCTCCATGGTAAAACTATGTTTTTACCATAAATTACTATTCTCCTCTTTTTATGCAATTCTTTGTTATTTTCAGGGAATGGTTACCATGTTCAATTATGTCCCCTTGTACAGTAATTTACTGTGCAACTCCTGGTAAAATTTCTCTCTTACCAAAATACTAATGAAACTTAATTAATTACAATGCATCCAGTTCCTAATTTTCTTTTTGTTTCAAATTAGGAATTTGAAATGTATTCCTCCTTATTTTCTCATTATTTATTTTTAAAAATACTTTGTATTTCTTCAACATTTGTCTTATTCTTTCAAGAACAAAAAGGGGTATGCACTTTCCTCTAATTCGGAAGACTATCAAATCTCTCAGGCCAACATAATAGCCAGGGTCAGCTGACCAATATTCATGTTTATATCAGCAATTGCATTCCCTATTACTAGGATTGTTCTAGGACGACTTTAGTGGCTTAGTATTTACTAATAATTCAGGTATATGTTCACATAAACTACTATAAGTGACCAAAAAACACTTTGTTCATACTTTGAGTGAAAAAAATTACTAACAACTTCCCCTTTCAAACCAAGACATGTATTAAACCAACAAAAATATATATTTTATAACCTTATTTCAGATTTCATAGCTAGCGAGACAAATAGAGAGACAATTCCACCATTTGAATAGGATAACAAATTCTGCAATGATCTAGCATATGAAACCCATAGTATTAAATAGAATTTTCATGCAAATACAAGGCACAAAAAAACACTTATTTGAACTTTAGAAATTGTTGGAAACTTCTAAAGGGTGTGCCACTTTCCACCCAGCCATAGGCACAACTACTCCTGGTGTCTTTTCACAACTAGCCACTCCCTAGACGAAGTATGATTCCATGAGAGGAATTCTTCTTTTTTCTTAGCAAAAGAGAAAATATGAATTCCGCTCTCCTTCATCTATAGGAATTCAATAAACCAAGTCTTCAATCCACCAAGCAAGGGGGTTTATATTTCCACAAAGAGATTTAGCAAGTGTCATACACAAAAAAAGGGAGGCCTTTCAGTACCAATAAGTCCCTAAATTCCATCCCCTCTTAGTTCCTTCATGATTTCTCAACCAATCACTAAAATTTCATAGCTCCATTTATCAGCCTGATTTGAAGACAGTTTCCAATCGTTGTTGTACCTAGAAAACGTATTTCTCCACTTTCCTCTCCTTTATCAGAACCATAATAGTTTCTCCCACTCTTATCCATCAATTTTTGGTCCCCCAACTGAACTATTTTCATCCTCCTTCTCTTCCCACGATTCTCCTATTTTTTTCCTTCTACAACAATATTTTGTGGGTCAAATCCCCCAATTCGTGGATCGAATCATAAACTTCCAAAGGGGTACTATGCCCATTCTCTCACTGATTTCTAAGGAGGACCAACCAACCATCAGTTTGAGTGGTAATTGAATTTTTCTATGGCATAGGACAGTTTTCAGTTTTGAACATTTTTAATTCGGCAAAATACTACCTGGCAGGGTTTATCTCAACCAATCATGGTTCCCCTCACCATTCCCTCTCATGACACCATAATTTGTATAGCAAACACCTTCAACAATTATTTAACATTTTTCCTTTTATATTAATAACATAATTATTTACATCACATCCTTTAGTAAAGGTTCAACATTTCCCCAAAATCCACGCATAATTGATATGTCCATAGTCTCTTAGAAAAATATAATTATATTTACAGTTCAGGGAAACAGTGGTATTACAATCCCCTCCCCCTTAAAGGAACACCATCCATGGCGTTATTTGCATCTCAGCAATACTAGGCGTGTCCCATCTTTCAACTGCTTTAGCTATGTTTTCCTTTTCTTGGTCTGATTCTTTCCCAGACTCTTGGCCTTTGTCACATTCCTACAATAATTTCAAACATCAAGCATATTACTCAAAATTTCATGAAAAAGAATTTTATTTTTGTTCATAATTCAAGAGGAAATTTTCATATCAGTATAATAATTATCTATGTAGTTCATGGGTCTGCATGCATATGATTGTCATATTTACTAGATTCATTGTTCCCTTGACATACCCATTTTTTACATGATCCCAGTCAAAATATAACAAGAGTAATTGAAGCTTCCTCTTCCTTGCGATCACTCACCCTCCAAGATCAAGCTCAAGCATCTCGTTCTCTGCTATATAGTCCCTCAGGTGATACATATTTCCTGCCAAGGATTTCTTGCACAAGAAGAGCTTCAGAGACTTCATCGAGTCTTACATATAAGGCGTCCCTCTAGATTTATCTTTTCAAGGCATCCCTCCGACCCGTGTTACCACAACACATCATTCTCTATGGAAATCATGGCTTATCGTAGGGTTCTTGTGTCAAAACAATAGACTTTTTCCATGCTTTCCATATTGACAACCATCATGTGTCCCTCCAAGATAGATCTTTCATCTTATATGTACCACATGCATATAGTAACCATGAGATGTTATCATCGATTTATCAAAAATTTCAAATATGTAACACACAGATTTCTAATTTCACATCTTCATTTCAGATATGTTCCACACAGAACCAGATTCACAAGTAGGATATCTTCCTTCTCATAACAGTTTGGCTTAGCGAGCATTGGTCTTCCTTATGGTCTTACAACATTTCCCTATCCAAGACCCTTATTTCCTACAATTTCAATACTCACATAGCCAAACCATTTTTAGTTCTTATGCACACTATACTTTCATCGCACACTTGCAGTAGCTCATAAAAAATTTCAGAACTATACATACTAACATTTAAATCACTTTTATCTATTCAACGATATAAAGAAAAAGGAAACATTCTTCCTTACACATGCATCATTTCAATATCCAATATTTTCCAAATGAAATCAAACATTAAATGAGTTTAACCAATGTGCCAATGTCCATGGTTACATTTACACACAATGCACCCTTGCATTGTTCTCACATTACCACATTTCATATTAGGCACTTTTCCCTGGAGTATTGGAACTCAACCAACCTCTTACCACGTGGATTATTTATCACCATTTATCATTATAGCAAGAGTATGCTCCCTACCACAATTGATCATGACCTCAAATCATCTTATCATGATATGAAATTAAAACTTCATATGAATGCATTCAGTGAATTCTTTCTTCACTAGTAACCAAGGTGCCCACATTCATGGCCACTCAATTATTTTCTTTACTATTGTTGCCACTATGTATAATATTGGAAGGTCCTCTTTTCCATAATGGGAAGTTCATTGTCTTCCCTCTCATGAAAACATGCATTTCCTCAATGCATTAATCAACAAGTTGCTTACGAGCATTTTTTATCCTAATCATTACTGATTGGTCATTGTATTCATGACACTTTGTTCCTGAATTTTATTGCAAGGATTTTAATCATCCTCAACTAACATAGATTTTCTCTCTATTATTCGGATTATTTTTTCCTAAATCTTACCGTGCTTGGGTATCAATGGTATACAACAACTACTCAAAATTATTTGTATATTATTAAGATAATAAAATAATTCATAGGGGATTATTACCCAATCCCTTTCAAACCATATGCCACAATGGCATGAAAACTTTATACATGTTCTGGATTCCAGCACCCTCTATGATATTACCTCATTAGGGGTGCTTCATGGAAACTCCCAATGTCCTTTTCAACAAATTTTTTTTTTCAGCGTCATCCCTCTTGCATTTATCCTCTTCCGGAGGTTGTCAACCATTGGCAGTTGTCCTTCCTCAACAACTCTAATATTTTCCTACACCTAACATGAATCATCACAGCCACAAACATATTATTTTTCATGTTAAATAAAATGCGCGTACATAGCATCTAAGTCAAAAATCATTATCAGATATGTTATGGCATATATATGTGTACTTCATCACATTACTCCTCAATGTTCTCACTAGTTCAACCATAAAAATAATTTTGTTTTCAGGTATTCTACAACCATCAACATATTAGTTCCTCATCCCATAAAAGTACAATAAACGAAAAGGAAAGGGGTTAAGGGACTCTTCCCTCTTTTCCAAATCCTCCTACATAGTCTAGAACTTTTCAGTTCAACTGAGTTATTTTCAAAGCCTCACTTCCTTTACTTAACATGGCTCAACCAAAACTATTCATTTAAAAATACTTATTTGTTTATTTTCCTTTTCTTTCACAGTTGTTCCTTTTTAAGGTTTATAACTTTGTTAAGAAAATCGGAGATTTCAAAGAAAAGAAAGTATTTCTCCTTTCCTCCTCCCTTGTTTGAGCAATCCATCCCTCTCAGGATTTTCCTATTTTATTTCTTGAGTAGTTTCAACCAAGTTTCATCTCGACTTCCATGGATAATTCAACAAGCCACAACAACAATATTTTTCCCATAAATTAAGAACTAGTGCATTATGCACTTTCATCAAAGAGAAATCAGGTTGGTAAACATTCATTCGCATATATTTTATTCATGCATGATATTTTAAAATATAACCAATGATTCTCGTACAAATAGACATTGTAGTATATTATCTAACTTTTCTAGCATTCATTAAAATTATGACTATGTTCTCCTAATAGAGTCCTCGCACAATTACTCCACATGGAATTGTCTCATCACCCAAATTCCATATTGCACATTCATCACTATCTGAGACGACATCAACCTCGAGTCAACCTCAGATTTGTCATTTCAAACTCTTACCCAGTATTCCATAAAGAATTTTCATCATGCATCTCTATTATGAATTCAAATTGTGCATTCACACATGCACATTTATTCCATCAATTTTCATTTACACTATGCTTTAATCATGTTCTTTAGCATGTGGTTATGTGTCCACCATAGGCACACTTTATTTTTTCATTTTTGTATCTATTGAAAATCAATTAGTTCATGATTGTTCACAATCATTTGCATGCAATCTTTAAAAGCATAATCATGTTTCCCTTTATCATGACAACAAAGCATCCTTGTTCATTTACTCTTCCATCAATTTATACTATCTTTTCCTGAGGAAATGGAATACATCCTCCTCAAACTATTATTCAAAACAAAACAATCATGACTCTTCAAAATAGAGTTAGCCATGATTCCATGGTATTTATTCAATCCTAGCAAGTGCAACTATTGCCTTACATTTCACTTATTCAGGTAGTCATATCATGCCTATAGTATGCATATACTCATACATAATACAAGTGCATCACTTTCACATTTTTATATCATTCATTCATATCTATTTGGTCTTAATATCAGTCTTCATACTTGAAAAACTTATAACACATTCAATCCATGCACTCAATCATATACAAACATAGATAAATAACCATCATGCAAGTTCACTTCTTGCACCTCTTTCCATTTCATTCACACACATGGACATTTCAAACTCCTAAATATTTCCTCCCAAAGATCATACAACCATTATTATGGCATTCTCATAGGAGTACTCAACACTATGTCTCCCCCTCTGTCGGGAGATTACAATCATTCACATGGAAAGCCTTGCAGTTGTATTCATAATTATGTTTCCCTTTCTATATGACAACAATCAACAAGAAAAACACTCTTGCATCAACTTCTATAAAAGTATTCCACAACCTAGAAATACAATATCGACAATTTCAATAGTTCCCAAGGAAACAAGACAACCAATCTAGCCTCAAACCATTCTTGATCAGCATACCTTCTTATCAAGGGAAACCTTTTCTATATTCCCTCTCACTACTATGTGAGCCTACCAATCCATACCTATATGGCTACCATCCACCTCTGAATGTTAATTTGACCCTTTGGTCATCTAGAAATGCCCCAACACTTCCTTTACCGCATTCAAGATCAACATTTTATTAACCATTATACCTTATCCTCATAAGGTAATATGCAATCAATATCATCAACATTTTACTTATGCTACTATAATTAGTTAATCACTAACCATATGATCTATGAAATCACCATATTTTACATCTAATATATATGCATGTTATATGCATTCTCAATATTTTCCATATGCATTTCATCATATCCTCATGCATCAAGCATTTTACCCTTTCCTACAGTGCAGACGTAGTCTATATATTTTCCTTTTGCATTTACTTGCATAGGCAAGATTTTAGGACAATAAGTATATACATTCTCTTATTACAAATGTGAGATCGTAAGCTTTCTCATATGTTCATATCACTTTACCTCTTTTGGGAGGACTAGCGATAGTCCAAAGGAGTCTTTTTTATTTTCTCATCTGGGTTATTCCAGCAACAAGTTCCATTCATTATAGTTCAAGTAAACTAACCTTACTAGTTATCGACAATCCTATAAACATGAGGACTTATATACAAACTCTATTCTTTTGTTTAGACAACAATTATAAGTGTCAAGGTTCTAACAACCCACACTTATGGGCAATATTACAATAATTCATTCCACTCATCCTATGGACTCTTAATCCTATAACATGATTCTACCTTTTTCATCAATTCACATTCAATCCTTACCATTAATGCTTGTCAATATATTCTCACTCCTATAGAAGTAGTTATCATTCCAACAAAGCAGCAATATGCTTCTTTTATTGCAATCGACATGATAATATTTTCTATTGTAAGGAATTTTGAAACAAAATTTATAATCTGTAGTCCTTCCCCTCAAGAATTTAATGCATATAATAAACAAACTTTTAACATAGAGGAATTATTCCTAACATACTCATCTTAGCCTTAATATACTAGTTCTATGACTGATCTCTAGCCCATCCAGACTTAGTGTTTGAACTCTGCTATGATACCACTTTGTAAAACACCCAACCCCCTAAGTACCTTTTGAAGGGATGGGGTATTAATTTTTTACTTTTCCTCAACCATCACAAAGCCTAATATAGATGACGCCATCGTCTTTTGCTCATCAAGATATTTCCAACTACTATAGCCATGCTCAAAACTGAGGTCTAGATCAGAAGTTACAGTCTCTATAAGGTTTCTAAACTTTCATTCATTGAGTTCATATTTAGTGCCATGTGGATCCCCGTCACTCATTCCATCCTACATGGCACTGAGGTGGAATCTTCCACCTAACCCATGTAAGTCCCTCCTCCGTTGGTTCAAAGATTTTTTTCTACATCAGAGTCTTCCCATCGGAGTTAGCAGATTTCTAGCACAAAATCCACTCTGATGGGCTTTCTTCGACCATGCACTCTAAAGGATATAAACTCTAGATCCAACATCCCCCAGTGTTGGGAGGTCAACCACTTCGATTACTTCGGAGTCTCCAACTCGCATGATGTTTAACAAACCTTCTCATGCTCGAGTGACACTTAGCTTATGTGGGGCCCTTAGAGATCTATGTCTAAGATTGAATCTCACATGCCACCTTGGTCACTGTTGCCACCGTGTACCTATCTCCTGACGTGATGCATGGAATAATGTCCACTTTGCATGTGGACCCATCATGATGTGACACATCACCATAGGGTACAAAGGCTAGCTCAACAATAGATTGACACTTGTCCATTTCTTATAAATTGATTAAGTTACTTAATCAATATTTTCTTAAAATACCAATCCTCAATACTAAATTATTAAATCCTCGTTAGGGATAATTAGTCTTCATTAACTAAATACCCTCATAAATACATTTTTACCTAGCTAATATATTTTCCCAATAATTAATGAGGATTTACTTTCTCTCTCATTCCCTTGGGAATTTCACGTCCCAAAAAGGGGTTTTGGTACTAATTTCAAATACCACTCTTATAATGATTATATTATAATTTAATTAATTATATTATAAAATAATTATTTTATATTATAATATAACCAATTAACTATAATAAACTTAGGTTTATTAGCCTTGATTAACATATAAATCACAACCCCTAGTTTATAGCTTTCTAGGGGAACCCACACAGTTATAGCTCATCATCCCAACCTCTCAAAATTTCCATCTAATTTAATATTAAAATAATTAATAGTAATTTATGTCTCAGACCATCGCACTTCGAGAATTCTCTCCCCTCACATTACTCCAAAGGAAAATTACAAAAGAGAAAATATTATATTATAATATATTTAAAATCTCATAATGCTTAGGCCATCTCTTTGATAGCTTCAGTCTCCATTCGTGTGCTCCCATATTTTTCCTACGATGGCAAACCACAAAAAACAAGGTTCAATGTTATATTATATGACAATTATAGAACCTTAAGCCATCATACTACAAACTCTTTTCACTCTGATTGTGTGCTCCCATCTCTTTCCTCCGATGGTCAACTACGAAAACGAATGTTTATAATATTATATTATATTTGAAATATTATAATGTGTATTCCATCGCTCAGAAGGCTTTGCACTTCATTCAAGTGCTTCCTTTTTTTTACTTTGATGATAGAACTCCAAAAAGGTTGAATTTAATATTATAATATATTTAAAATCTCATAACGATTATGCCATCAATTCGATATATTCGGAGTCAACTAGTGCTTTCTCCTTCCGTTTATCCGATCACCAAACTTCGAAGGTAAGGAAATTTTGGTAATAATATATATGCATATATAATTCCATTAATAAAAATAAGGGTATTTATATTTTTCAAGGCATTAAAAGGATGATAACTAAAATACCTTAATAATGACTTCTACAGGAGCGTCAAACGACCTGTGTAGAGCATAAATGCTTAAACCTGGGAAACTTGGAAAGACTATTCTTTGCACAGAGGGGGGGATAAATTCCAATATTCCCATTTCTCACGCACAAGACAAAATCACATCTCTTTTTATATATAAACTTTCTCAACTCATTATTCCAATTATTAAAATATTTAATTGGTAACTTTGGAATTTACCATAGGTTACCAGTCTTTACCATTCATTCAAATGTGCCTAGAAAACATATAGATATATAGATACATATATAAATTCGGGAAATTTGTATTTGTTTAATTCTTTCTAGAACATGACATTTCTTGGAGGTAAAATCCTCCATGGTAAAACTATGGTTTTACGAGAAATGACTATTCTCCTCTTTTTATGCAATTCATTGCTATTTTGAGGACAAGTTACCATGTTCAATTCTTTCCCCTTTGGAAATTCATTTATTGTGTAACTCCTGGTAAAATTACTTTCCTACAAAAATACTAATGAAACTTAATTAACTAAAATGCATCCAATTCCTAATTTGCTTTTTATTTCAAATTAGGAACTTGAACTTTATTCCTCCTTCTTTGCTCATTATTTACTTTTAAAAATACATCGGCTTTCTTCAACATATTTCCTATTTTCAAGACCAAACACGAGTATGCACTTCCCTTTAATATTGAAGCCTAGCATATTTCTCAGGCCAATAGAATAGCTAGGGCTAGTTGATCAGTCTTCATGTTTATATCAGCAATTGCATTCCCTATTACTAGGATTGTTCTAGGAGGACCTTAGTGGCTTAGTATTTACTAATAACTCAGGGATTTGTTCACATAAACTACTATAAGTGAACATCCAACACTTTTTTCATACTTTGAGTGAAAAACCATTACTAAAATATTCCCCTTTCAAACCAAGACAAGTATAAAACCAACATCAAAATATGTTTTCTAACCTTATTTCATATTTCACAGCCATCCAGACAATTAGAGTGACAATTCCACCATTTGAATAGGATAATAAATTTTGCAATTCTCTATCATATGAAATCCATAGTATTAAATAGACTTGTCATGGAAATACAAGGAACAAAAAAACATTTATCTGAACTTTAGAAATTGCTGGAAATTTTTGAAGGGTGTGCTACTTTCCACCCAACCCTAGGTACAACTACTCTTGGTGTCTTTTCATAGCTGGCCACCCCCTAGATAGAGTATGATGCCATGAGAGGAATTATTCTTTCTTCTCAGCAAAAGAGAAAATATGAAGGCCACTCTCCTTTATCTACAGGAACTCAACAAACCAAGTATTAATTCCACCAAGCAAGGGGGCTTCTCTTTCCACAAAGAGATTCAACAACTGCCATACACAACACAAGGGAGGAATTTCACTTCTTAGTAGTCCCTCAGGACCATCCCCTCATATTTTTTTCATGATTGATTAGTCAATCACTAAAATTTTGTAGCCCCATTTATCAGCCTAATTTGAAGACAATTGACAATCGTTCATGTACCCAAAAAATGTATTTCTTCACTTTCCTCTGCTTTCTCAAAACCAGAAGAGTTTCTCCCACTTTTCTCCACTCATATTTGGTCCCCCAACTCAAATGTGTTCATCCTCCCTCTCTACCCATGATTTTCCTCTCTTTTTTTCCGTCTACAACAAGATTTTGTGTGTCAAATCCCCCAATTCGTGGGTGAGATCAAAAACTTCCATATGGGTACTATGCCCATTCTCTCATTGATTTTTGAGGAGGACCAACCAACCACCATCTTGAATGGTAATCAAATTTTTATGGTGCAGAGGACAATTTTGGGTTTTGAACATTTTTAATTCAACAGAGTATTGCCCTACAGGGGTCATCTCAAAAAGTCATGGTTCACCTCACCATTCCCTCTCATGACATCATAATATGTATAGGCAACACCTTTAGTAGTTATTCAAAAATTTTCCTTTTATATTAATAACATAAATATTTACATCACATCCTTTAGCAAAGGTTCAATATCTCCCCAAAATCCACACATAAATGATCCATCCATAGACTCTTAGAAAATATAATTATATTTACATATGGGGGAAAAAAGGGTATTACATAATCAACATTAAAAAAATTCAACATGAGGTTCATCTATTGTCCTTTCAATCAACATACTGTGTATGTTTAACATCTCCTAAAGTAGTGAATGTGCCTCATCTACTTTATCAGCCTTAACAAAGACCTCTAAAACTAAATTATAGATATTTAAAGCATAATAGCACTAAGAACTCAATGTATCTTCCAAAAATCCATTGATTTCATCTAAATGATCTTCACTGTAGAGGGAGTAAATTAGTTTTCTAAGAACATTCAAATTTTGATTTTACCTTGTCAACCTTTCGAGACTTACCTAAATCAATAGGAAAAATAGTCAAGACATCTTCATCAACAAAACCATGCATGTTTTTTACCTTAAAATAATACCAAAAACATTTTTAATCATTTTTGTTGAGCCCATATAGCCCTTGGTGTTATAACCATGCTCTAATACCAATTTTAATGTACCCCAAAGAAGGCCAAAACATTTTTTTTGGAAATTTTATAGCTCTTCAATGGGATTTACCTAGATTCAAACTTGACCTCTTTGAAATTATACATATTTTCACACTATTGGGTTTGATGTGGCGATCTACACACAAATCTCCTCTCTTTCCATTGACTTCTCAAAAATAGTTTTTTTCATGGATTCCTCCAAATCTGTCCACACACAATATAGCCTCATCCAATACTTCTTTGCCAAATTTTTGAAATCAACATTGCACTTTTCCTCAAGGCCTATGTGCTAAAACTAAAGCTAAGAATACTCTCTATTAATTTTCCCAAAAGTATGAACAACAAAAACCTTCAACATTCATTCCCTAGAGCCCATAGTATCGAAACGATGGGCTCTTAGAGCACTTTTTCAAATGCCTCAATTTGATCTCCTCTTTAGGACTCTATGAAGGGAATTGGACATGCAAAAACACAATATTCACCCTAAATACAATAAACATAGATCTAGTATGAAAAGATTACATGTAAAGAAGAAACATGGATACCGTGCAACAATAATGTGGAAACTACATGTTAATTCTACATAATTACAACCATAAATTTATATGCTATTGCTTGAATTGGCTCCTACTAACAATAAAATGAGCCTTCTAGTGGAAAATACGGAATAACTATGTCATTCTTCTAATAAAAATCAACACATATTTTAAGAAATACTTATATTAGTCCCTCACGGTGATTTTTTCAAAGACATTACACTCATCCTGGGCATTATATAAGTTACATCCATAGCTTGAAAATTGTCCAAGTGACAATGTTCTTAAGTCATAGTGCTCAAAGTTTTATAACGCACAAGCACCAAGAGAAATATGAGAAGAGAAATCAAAAAGAGGAAAGAATGAAATTGCAATCAAGAAGACATCAAAAAAATGGCCAATTAAGAGACTCAAGAATAATGCTCAAAAGAATACTCAATAGTAGTTCTTGAAAAATTTTGGAGCAGAAAAGGGCACCAAACCCAAAGAAAGGGCACACCAAGCTAATTCAACAATTTTTAAATATTGAGTGTCTAGATGTGGTTCTCATAAATATTTCTTGGGATTTAGTTCTCAAAGAAATAACATGAACGTAGACAAAAGGAAATATGGGAAAGAGAAAATTGAGAAAAGAACCTTGAGCAAGATAGATTTGAGCAAGACAAAAATTGACTAGTATTGACTGTTTGGAAGACATGTTAAGAAAACGTTTTGGTCATTCTTCTTAGAGAAACCAAGGAAAAATCCAAGAAACATGATGAAAATTGACAAATTAACATAGTGTGGGAAGTTAGTCATGGAAATTAGTGCTAGGAAAATCCAAGAGAACTAAATGGAAAATTCTTGATGTTAAATGGTGACATGGAAGGGCCTTTGGATTTAAGCAATGCTCGTGATTTTATCCAGTATACAATTGATCATGGTCACAAAATAAAGGCATTATGGGTGGGCACCATTGTCAATTGAGAGTCCAACATAGGTCTCAATCACCCTGCAATGAGTTATAATTATATATCTATAGACAATAGGCATCTTACATACAACTTTGCGACTTAGATGGAAATTTCATGTATTGCTTTATATGATTCACAAAAACAAAAAAGTTGGTGAGATTACATTGCTTTTTCACCATAAATACTTGACAATATTATAAGTGGGAGTGCGTATGAGAGAGCAAGGTCTACAAATCCTACAAATATGAGACAAATATATTATCTTACAAATAAAAAAAGTCAAATAAAGTCACTAGAGTCTAGGATATACTTGAATCTAGCCATATAATAGCAATTCTCACATAAGAGCTATTAAACAAAAAACAAATTATGAGTGTGCTTACTAGGAGTTGTGTTGCTTGAAGGAAATGAAACAAGTAGAAGAGTTGAAGTAAAAAGGATAATGTTTCCAAGTGATTCCAACCTTAGGATAAACCATTCCATAGCAATGTTGGTGTGAAATAAAATACTTACATTTGCATCGATAAGATTCAAGTTCTTTTCCTTGAAGCTCTCTACCATGTTAAATTCTCTAATTACCACTAAACTTAATGTTGTTTCAATAGTGTTGTTCAATAGTGGCACTTTAGTAATGTCATTGATCCTTGTTATCTCTCTTCTAGACACTAGATAATACATATGTGTTGGATAAGGAAATTTTGGGAGTTAAGCGAAGTAAGCGAGGCAGAGTGGGCCAAAGGGAACAATGTGTGCCGAAAATTAAGGAATACTAGCGCGACAAAGGGCAAAGGAAGAAACGCATGACAGGATTTGTAGAAATCCAGTGCATATGTGGAAAAAGCTAACCATGTTAGGGTTAGGGTTTTGAAGTCATAATGTAAGGGTTTTAACCCATTTTGTAGTATAAATAAGATGTATGAGGTAGATTGAAGGATCATCTTTATCTTGTATCTTTGAGAGAGAACTTACTTTTGGAGATTCCTTTTTTATTTTCGAGTCTGTGTATTGTTGAGAGTTGTGGAGATTAGATGGAGTTGATGTAATTGAGGGTTAGGTTGCAATTTGTGGAGCTTGGTGCGACACTAGTCAACCTCACCACCATTCACATATCCTATGATGTAATTCCTGCAACGTTATTTTGATGAAAAATAAGAAACAAAAAGAAGAGCTTTGTGGACGTAGCCACAAGGGGGGTAAACCGCAGTAAAAAAATGTGTTGAAATGTGTTTGAATGATTTTTTATTTCTGCAATTAAGGTTAAATGGTTAGATGATTGAATTGTTTTAATTATAGTGCGCACTAGAATATGTATGCAAAATGAATATTATGAATGAATGAAATAGTAGATCTAATTAATGGTATGATAAAATGCATGTCTAAGTAGAAATAGAAGTAATAAGAACACCCTCGATCCCTTCCATTACTACAAACACCTGCGTCCTTCAGTCACCCATAAACCATCTCAGGTGAGACTTCATTTTGCACTCTATGCATGGTGTAGATTTATGGTTTACCAGAAGGGCCAATGGTGAAAAGGGGTTTTTTGGAGAACTAAGGTAGAATCTAGTTCATCCCATACATCCAAAAAATGGTTCTATTGTAGGTTGGAACTCAGAAGGAAAACCTAGAAGGGGGTTGGTGAAGAATATGCAGTGGTAAAAAGGGATGTTCAGGCCATGGAATCCTACGAATCAAGAGATTGAAAGATGGTTGTGTTGAGCAATCAACACACCCTAAAAGCCTTATCAATTTTGGTCACTTTTTGGGTACCACTTGTTTCTTCACTGTCTAACTCGATTTCATTTTGGGAAATGATTTATCTTTGTTTGTTTCCATGTCTCTTATCACCTAGTCAGTTTTGTTTGAACTTATGAAACCTCATGTCTAAAATACCTTAACACCCAAATTGAGAATCGACAGCTAAACAATGCACCTAACGCGCTCAAGTTCAGCATCGAAAATAATTCAAGTAAGTAAAGGAACCACACAAACACAACAATCGCTGAGTATCGATTCTCATTGGCATCGGCAAAAGAAGGTTTTGGGTTTTCATAAGTTATTCGCATAAAGGTTCGAGAGATAGTCAATCCCCTTCGGCATCGGAAAAATACGAGAAGGACAGACTTTAACAAAGGAAATAAAGAAATCGTCGATAGTCTATGCCCGATACACTTTATCGGGATCAGGGAAATCTAGAAAGATCAAAACAATAATTTTGACTGCAATAAATTTTTCTATGATCATCGATCTTGGATGCATTTTCAGCATCGTGACTTTTTCGAGGGAGTCAATCTGAGATCACTTGGGTAAGTTTGTCATCGATCATCTATCCTTGACACTTTTTGGAGTTGGCAAGATAGGATTGGGTTGTAGAACATATGGCTTCAAGAAAATCCTGAATCCAATTAGCATGGGCAATTAAAGTCACTTCTCTCAATTGGCATGTGTCTTTACCACATAAGAGGGTCGTACAGTCTAGTTTTATCCCTAGTCATTTTGGTTCCCTAGGTCCTAGTCATGCATCCTAGTCATCTTTGCCGCGTCAGATCTGTACGGAAAGATCGATCGGCATCGAAGCTTTTGTAGGAGGATATCAACGAAAATGTTCAAAGCACAATCCTAACCCCCGATCCACCAACTGAAAGAGCGGAACGATGGGACCTTTGTGGCATTAGATATGATTGGATTTTGGACATTTAAGGAACTAGTTAACACTCGATCCCGCATTATTTTCTACCCCGTGCGCCGATTAGACAACAACATTTTGAAATTTTTGATAGACCACATTACCACCTGCACCTCCACCATCAACCCACAATGAATTTAAGTTTAAACATCTCTAAAGATCTGGTGGAAGATTTATTGAAATTTCACTCATAACTCGAATTGAATGGTTGATGCGACACGGTAAGGTCATCCCTGTTTAAATCTCTAGAACCATTTTGAACAAATTCATTATGCGCGTAAGTTGAATTCCAAATCGTTCGAAGGATAAAAGTATGCAATTTGAGGCTATAGTGATCCTTTTGATTATCAAGACTAGTTTTAACAAGCTTCAAAGGTATGTATCCAAGTTTGTCAATTCATTGGTTATAATTTATATATGCACACCCAATTTTATTGCACAATATCTAAACTATGTTATAGTTGCAGGTAAGATGTCGCTGAGAAATCCAATCACCAAACACTCATCGAGAGCACCAAAGCTAAAAGAATTCGATATAGGCAAACGTTCTTCTTCGGGGACCATGAGGCAGTTGGAGTACACCCCTAGGGCATAACCTGTCATCAAAACAACAACAAAGAAATATTTTGTCTATCCTTTAGCCTTTGGTGATATAGATAAAAGAACAAGATCCAAGGTAGCAAACCCACAATGGGAGAATCTCTTCAACATAATTAGCCAAGAAGAATACCCAGAGTATATCCCACATAGTGACCCATATGTAAGGGTGCTCGATGACCAGGTGTTCCCCAACATCTGACAGTCGTATTTACATATGGTGGCAAGCAAAACCCCCATTTTCCCCTGCATAGAGGTTCTGAAATGGCTCATCGACCATACGTATGGGAAGAAGTGATTTATCAATGACTAGAATGGAGGATGCATCAGATTTTTCCTCCCGATAGAAGTCCAGAAATACTACAAGATCAGGGACACTGAGGAGCGGCTCAACATGGACTTCGTGGTGAAGTTATATGAATTCCATCACACCAGCCAGTTAATGGCTTCATGGTGGTAGGAGGACAATAAGTTCACTAACTAGAGAAATGATTGGTATGGAAGAATCATCCTGAGGGAGCCATACATGTATTTGATGGCTCTCATCTACCGGTTTTATGGAGAAAAGGATTGCTCCAAGTTTTCGGAAGCATGGATGCATTTTGCATACACAGTGGTGATTTCCAAGAGAAGCTTCAACTGGGGAGTGATAATCTCAAAACAATTGAGCATATGTGTACAATAGGCTTAGACGTTGAAGGAAGGGGAGGCATCCACTTTCTACATGGACTCGTACCTACTCAACTTCATGTGCGCAAGGAACATCTTCGTCGGCATGAATCTAAGATGGCATGTTGTGGATCTCTTGGTTCACATCTACTTCATCATACTATGGGAGAACAAGTACAAGAAGTATTATGCACTCATCTGCAATGAATTCATCGCTCACATTTATTTTATTATTTTTAAGAAGGAATGCCCAAGATTATCTATGGAAGCCAAGAAAATGATAGCAAAGGTAGGCCATTGGTATTTAGACGAACACTCAACCTACATCAAAGTGTTTGAGGCCACTAGAGCACCACATCTCCTACCCAGTCATGTCTCAGACCGACTTGGTGTGGGGGAAATCTATCATCAGACCATCCTGCAAGGTTGTAATGCCACATTGGTCAAAGACAAGAAATGGGCTTTCATACCCTACGATTTTCATATAGGTTTTATCTGGTGAAATACACTGCTCAAGCCAAACTAGAAGGGCTTAGCCAACTTGAATTTAGGTTCCCGATGAGACGATTCCACAAGCACGAACCTAAAGGCCTAGTCCTCCAACATTCTTCGCAAGTATCATCTTACTGGTCGTATGCTGATGATAAGTTTGAGGATGAGATTTTCATAGAGAGCGCCCAAGACTGTGATGAGGCAATGCAGAGGATGTCCAACCCAAACATGAATAGGTTCAAGGCCATGAGCGTGGATGAACATGTGGAAATGATAGAGCATTCATCTCAAGAGGCCCTTAGGGCTAGGGAAGGAATCAGAGCGGTCGAGACAACAGAGGCATAGAGAATGGGATTAATATTAATACAAGGGGTGCAGAGGATCATCGATCAGTTGAAAAATGACCCCTACCTAATAGAAATGAAGAGGATCCCGATTGATGACCCAGTCAAAAGACAAGGAGAACTAAGAGGCCCAGAGCTGATATAGATTGAAGAAACCACCGGGTTAGAAAACCCTAAAGCTCCATCACCACAGGTCATATCACCAGGGGAAGGTTCATCTTGGCCTGAGATAGTGAGGACATTAGGAAGGACAAGTATACCAAATCCCTTGTTCAATTTAATTACCATCTATGATGATGAGGAGAGTTTGGAGGTGTCCCTAGTCACTCCTATGCAAATCATAGAGGAGAAAGAACCTGAGAAAGAATCCATCCCAAGTCTTGATTCTCCAAGTTAGAGTCATCCACAGAATGAGAATGAGGTAGAAATTTCCTTGGACACTGAGCCACTCGAAATACCGAGAACCCCAATGTAAATCTTGAGGGATGAGCTAGGATCGAGTGAACAAGGAGAAGAAATTATGCAACAGGAAATTGACATCTCAACAACCGATTACCAAGTAAGTGTCGAAGCTGCCCATGATTCCTTAGTTTTGGCTAGTAATTTACCACCCGATGAGGAACAATGAGAGGATGATCCATCGAGACATACAAAAGAGGTTTAGGAACCCAATATTGAATAGATATACATCGTCGGGAGCCTGGGAAACACTCTTACTTGGGGAGAACAACAGATTCCCGAACCTGTGGATAAGGTCGTCGATATACAAGAAATCACCTACGACCGAAACAGGAAATCCATTGTGAAGAGGACCACCAAGAAAAGGAGGCTTACTTTGTAAATTTCGATCCTTATCACCACAGAGGAGAAATTGACCAGCATAGAGCATGCCAAGACGTCTGAGCTTATCATCACAGGGATGGCGATCACAGATGCTACCTTGGATAGAGAAAGGAGAGATGAAGAGGATTTGGATGTTATGTTGAAGGAGTTGGAGAATCTATGGCATTTGGTGAAATATTATCAAGACTCCACATAGGCCATGGTATTTTTGAGAAGCGAATTCCAAGATTCCTATAGTAGATTCACAAATGAACGACACATTTTTACTACATGGATAGCCGACTTCCAAGAAGACACTCTTATGGCACTAGAAACATGAAAATATGTGGAAATATGGTACGAGAAGGCCCACCAAGAATTGGAAAGAATTTATTACATCAGCGTGGTTCAAAAGGGTCAAGACATTGAAGAACATGGAAATCGGGTGCTGAGGGAAAACAACATAGATCGAATAAGGAAATCGATCAAATACTAGGTGAAAATGGCCCAAGAACCTCAGCGGGAGATTCAAGAGAAATGGGTCGATTGTGAAAGAATTTGGGTCAAGATTAATCGGGAGATGAAAAACATCGACCTCCTAGAATTCGGCTCACCCGAGGATTTTGTCGACTTGCATGACATAGTCAAACAGCATGCAGAACAAGAGTCGGTGTGGACTGCATAGATATAAAAGGTCGAAAACATGGAGTTGGGACAAGTACAACAGTTCATGGAGCACTCGATCAAGGCTCGAATAGTATTACAGCAGTTAAGGGTCAGAATAGTCAAGTATCGGGCATAGGAAGTGGAAGTAAAGAAGATCCTTTCTGCCCTGATGGACCAACATAGATTCTCGTATGCCAACACATGCTAGGAACTCTTGATCAAATGGTCAGAGTATGAGAAGATTCATCCACTTCAGTGAAACCATTTGATGACTCTTAGAATACAGAGAGATGGGAGTGCCATGTGGCAATGTTTTGTTTTACTTACCTTGCACTTTTGATAGTTATTTTTAGTTAATAACTTGTTATAAATAAGAGGATAGACCTTTTAGAATAGGTCAATGGTTTTGGCAAAGACCCTCATTTTTGGAATTGTAAAGAACTATTTAAGAACTACCTTAATTGAGAATTCTTGTTTAGAACCGAAGACAAATTGTTTTACATCAAAGGTGTGTGTGATTGGATCATAAGGAGGAATTACTCCTGACTTTATCTCATGAATGGATATTGTAATGAGTAAGAGTTTTTGAATATATTGATAAGTTAGTTGATTCAATATTTTTATAGTTCTTGGCTCTAATGATGGAAATAAAATCATTGTGTTAATGTGTTATTAATGGTTAGAGCCAAGGAAACTATTTTTCTTGCCACAGTTTTATTGCATGTACATTTTCTTTCGATAATCGTATCTTAGTCAATAATTAAAATACCAAAAAGTTGATGTATTAGTACTAGGCTTGTCACAGGTATGAAAATATTTGTCTACATGCTAGAGCACTAGGGTTATCCCAAGATCATCCTTCTTCAGTAGTTAAGATTTCCCCTTTACCCAGATGGTTTATACAAGCACATATCTTCTAACAGACCCACCTAGTAAAAGAAAATGCAAAAGAGAACATTTAAACTGAAGGAGGAATTTTCATAAGAATATATATTGTCAATCACTACGTAAATCCCATTGATTATTTGGCTAGATCGACAGATATGGAGAACCATTCCACTATCAAACATTGGAGAGTCTAATTGGGCCTCGGCGGCGAGTTTGGTATTGTTGCTGAGTTAAATGGATTTAGGACCCCTCAACTGAATTGGTGCTAGAAGGAGGGTCAATGAATGAATGGCTAACAATATTTCTGATATAATATTTCACACAGCCTATAGATTCAAAACATCCCACATGCATGGCTAGTCATTCTCAAAGAAACCCACACACAATGAGTACTCCTGAAACGAGTAACTCACACCAACAAGAGAAAGAACATTTATTCTCTGAAATACCTTACGCTCTTCCCCACGAGGAGTTGAACTAGTTCAGAAGAATCACAAGATCTTACTCCTGACAAATTGGAGCACTACCCTTAGCTATGTTACTTCCTCATAGAAAACAAGTAAGAATATCAGTGGTCGACACCCTTGACCAAGTTTTTGTTCACATAGTAGTAGACCTGATAGATTTCACCCACACCGAGATTGAACATCCCCTCAATCTAATCCCCAAAACACCAACCGATAACTACTCTGAGCCTGACTATTTTCAATCTAATGAAGAAGGTTTTAACTCAAAACACTTAGTTTTGGAATCAGACGACATGGAAGATAACAATGATCATAATGAATACATGGGAAAACCACCTCAGAATAATCAACCTTGGTTGGCCAGAGATGATCTAGCAATCCCCAGACGAGTACATAACCTTCCCCGACATCCAGAAAAGTTACTCCCTAAATTTGACCCAGAAACCTCAGGATTGCCTGAAGACCATATCAAAAAATTCATACTATCTATTAGACTAATGAATGTCCAACATGAAGACATAGTATGCAGTATTTTCCCCTATACTTTTGAGAATTTAGCCTCCACATGGTATTTTAAATTGTGTGTAGGGTCCATAACTAGTTGGATGAAGTTTCAAAATGATTTTTTAGATAAGTTTGCAGAAGAAACTACTACAGGAGCTTTGATGGCTAAGTTGCTCACTGCCACTATGAGTTCAAAGGAGAAGGTTAAAGACTTAAATCAATGATTCACCACTATCCTAAACAAATTTTGACCCGAAGTTAAACCCACTCAGGAGTTGCAAATCGAAGTATATGCTAATGCTCTCCCTGCTTCCATTTTCATGTTTGTGAAGGGGTTTGCCAAAACAACCTTAGATGAGAATTTTGAGGAAGCCAAAACAATAGAATTCCAAATGAAGGGATGTAAAGAAGGTCAGGTCTCATTAGTTAAGAATTAAGTTCAAGCTCTTCCTAGGAGAGGACTCTTGTTGACCAGACCCCCAATTAAACAAACAGAACAAGGTCCCAAAAAAGGAAGTGTAGATATATAAGACCTACAACGAATGATAAAGAAGTTGTCAAACGAAATCATAGACATAAAAAGAAGTGCAGGGTAAGGAAACCAAGGTCAAAGGCCCTATAAACCATTTTTTTAAATAAATCCACCATTCAAAGCAATTGAAGCTCCCCCAACCAACTTAAACATCAACATGGGAAATGTGGCATCTGACTCTTTCTGTACCTATCACCAAGAGAAATATTTTGAAAGAGACTGCCCACAATTGGTGCATGCCATGAATATGATGGCCAATCAGTTTCTAGAAGAGTTTTCCCTTACCAAACAATCAAGCGAATGAGCTATGAATATTATTGATCAGGAAGAAGTTGACCCGGTGGAATAAAAAACCATGTTGCTTTAGGACCCATATCTGTCGATGCCTTCCGATGATCTATTTGAGATTCATGAACCACCCAAAGAGGTCTTGGTTGTTCAAACATGAAGTAGGGGTCAGTCAATCTCAAACGACCTTACCATTGCCCATGCTTCAAAAGGAAAACAAACGTCTGATCACCTAAAAGAATCTTTTTTCTCCCAAAGAAACCCTATAAACATCCATACACGAGAATCGCCCAAGCTAGACTACAACATAGTAGAATATTTGAAAAAATTGAAGGCAAATATATCGGTCATGGACATGTGTAGAATCCCCCAGGAAAAGTACTTTCTGTTATAGGATTTGAAGTCGGTAGAAACTCCTATAACAAGAATTGACCATGAAGAAAATCCAACCCTCACAGATTTAAGAAATAAGCCAACTGTGAACACTTTCTCTGAAGATAAGAAAGGAAAGCCTTTTCTCCCACCATTCCTCTTAATATTTGAAGTCTTCAATGGAAACCTTCATAATTTTTTTGTTGATTAGGGGAATCCTCTAATGTTATTCCATTATCTATCTGTAAGAAATTAAATGAATCTCTCTCAAAAGTGATAAACATGTGATACAACTAGACAAAACCCAGGTGAAAGTTATGGCAAAACTCAAGGATGTCATGATCAAAATGGCGACACACCCGAAATTTGTTCAAGCGATCGACATCATTGTAGTAGATATCCCAGAAGCTTATGTATTGCTACTTAGTCAATATTGGTTTGAGAAGTTGAATGGATACTTTAGCACGGACTGGGCTCACCTATAGTTTCCATTAAAGGCGAACATGATCAGGATCAATAGAGAAAGGTATCTCAAACATACTATCACTTATTTAGAAGCCCTCAATGAACCCTCTTCGGTAGATTTTCCCATGCTAGGAAATCATTCATGTGACTCTGATTTTGGTAATTTCTCACCTCTCTCATATGATGTCCCTCTTACACAAATATCCGAAATGACTTTTCAAGAAAATTTTCCAATGACGACAGAAGAAATCCTCTTATGTCAAGAACCTCTGTTAAAAACCACGGAGAATATAGGAGGAAAGGAGGAAAGTGGTAGGCAAAAGGAAACTGGTGGTTTTTGCTCACAAGTTTGGACCTTGTACTTTGATAGGTCTAAGTTGCAAGAGGGATCAGGAGTGGGGTGTATCCTCATTGATCCCAAAGGCAAATGAAATTTCATGTCCTGCAGACTAGAATTTGAATGCACAAACAATATCGTCGAGTATGAAACTCTAGTACAAAGGCTAAAGAAATCCATAGACTCAAACATTAAAGAACTAAAGGTTTTCAGAGACTCTGAAATCATCATTAGATAGGTAAGGAACACTATACACTACAACTCCCCCCACCTGAGGAATTATCAACAGGAAGTGCACAGGCTAATAGAGAATTTTGAAGCTTCCAACATTACAACGATCCCCGGAATCAAGAACACTCTCATTGATTCCCTTGCCACTGCTGCCTTGAGACTATCCCCTCTAGAAGACTATGAAGCCTCCCGATTCACTATGGAGCTACTCTACAAGCTATCAATGCCCAACAATATTTCTAATTGGAAGGTCTTTGAAGGAGACAAACAGATCATAAAATTCTTAACCAATCAAGAAAATTGTAAAGATTTGTCTATTGGCGATGAAATATTTCAGGACCAACTAGTAGAAACCTATCCCCAAGTACAAAGATCTGAAATAGATCAATTGAATGACAAACCGAGATTTCACACGAAGGAACGGGTAGCCAATTTAGAAAACCTTTTTGACTTAAGGGAAAGATTTAAGGGATCAAAAAACACAAATACAGGGAGTTCATGTCCCATGTACGAGACCATAAATCTAGGAACCCCAGAGAACCCTAAGAATATAAATCTTGCCAAAACAATAGCTAAAGAAGAAAGGAAAGCCTATCTCAAGTTGTTCAGAGAATATTGGGATGTTTTTGCATGGTCCTACCGAGATCTGAAAACTTATGATACTCGCATTATCCAACACACAATCCCGTTAAAACCTGGAGTAAAACCCTTCCAACAGAAGCTCTGGAAGTACCACCCATCCCTGGTGCCTTTCATGTGTCAAGAGTTGAAGAAATTACTATATGCTAAAATTATCTTTCAAGTTAGACACTCGACTTTGGTAGAAAATTTTGTTCCCGTCAAGAAACAATATGGGGAGATTTGTTTGTGTGTGGATTTCAAAAACCTCAACAGAGCATCAGAAAAGGAAAACTACCCAGTCTCACCATTGGAGCAACTCTTGCAGACCGTGTCTGGTTCTAAGGTCTTTTCCCTGATAGATGTTTTTTCAGGTTACAACCAAGTGCTAGTTTCAGAGGAAGACCGATTGAAAACTACCTTCTGAACCAAGTGGGGAACCTTTTCCTATAAACCCGTGCCCTTTGGGTTAATCAATGCAAGGGAAACCTTCCAAAGGGCCATGGATGTGGATTTTCAGGGACTAATCAACAATTGTGTAGTATTTTATTTGGACGACATGACTATATATTCAAATAATAGAGAAGATCACATCTAACACCTAACCCAGATTTTCGAAAGGTGTAGGAAATACGGTATATCCTTAAATCCTAAGAAAACTATCTTTGGTGTCAAGGAAGGGAAACTACTAGGTCATATTATATCTCAAGCAGAATTCGTATAGACCCAGAATGAATTAAGGAAATAGCTCATCTTCCATTACCCCACAACAAAAAGGCTATGCAATCCTTCTTTAAGAAAATCAATTTTGTGAGGAATTTCACCCCTGATTTTACTAAAACTATCAAACCCTTACAAAAAAATATCCGCAAAGATGTTGAATTTAAATGGGATGATGAAATAAAAAGTTATTTCAGCAATATTAAGACTGCAATATCTCAAGCTCCAGTATTGTGAAGTCTCGACTTTAGCAAATATTTTTTCCTCTACACTTTTGCCTCCGACCAATCATTAGCTACAGTATTGACTTGGAAGGATGATGAAAACAATGAGGCCTCGGTCTCATTTATGAGCACTAATATCCAAGGGGCTGAACTAAATTACCCTGCTATAGACAAGCAGGCTTATGCAGTGTGCAAGGAAGTGAAACACTTCATATATTACATCCTAAAGAACCATACCAAAGTCATTGTGCCTCATCTCGTAGTCTAATCCCTATTCACTCAGCAGAAGATGGGGGAAAGAAGAGGGAACTGGATGGAAGTGTTCCAAGAATTTGATCTCGATATAAAACCTGCCAAACTGGTTAAGGGACAAGGATTATGTAAACTGACAGCTGAAGCCCAGGACAAAGTAAATGAAGACCTTGGGTGGGAGAATGAATTGTCATTATGGTATAGTGAAGCTTCATATGTATCCCCAGGGAAGGAGTCTTGGTATGGTAAATTATCTTATCTCCTTCACAATGGTACTTTCCCAGAAAACCTAAACCCTAAGGAAAGGAGAGCTCTCAGACTAAAATCTTCACAATATCATCTCATAAATTTGGTTCTCTTTCGTGTTAATTATGATGGATTACTTTTAAGATGTCTCGAACGAGAAGACACAAATAAGGTTCCAAAGGAGATCCATGATGGTCCTGCAGGTGGACACTTCACAAGGAATGCCACCACTCACAAAATACTAAGATATGACTATTATTGGCCTACTTTGTTCAGGGATTCTCACACATACGCTAGGAACTGTAAAACTTGTCAAATAATCATGGAGAGGGAAAAGAGAGCAGTTGTCCCACTCCAACCTCTGTCCATCTCTAGGCCATTCGAGCAATGGGGGTTAGATATCATAGGATAAATTACATGGAGTTCTTCAAAACAACATGGATACATACTAACTGCCATAGACTATTTTATGAAATGGGCAGAGGTCATCCCTCTGACTCATGTAAACGAGAAGGTGGTAATCCAATTTATAGAAAAAAAACTGATCACAAGGTTCGGTATGCCTTCCTTACTTATTTTCAATAATGCCACTTATTTTTATTCCACCCTATTAACCAAGTTTTCTCTAGACAAAGGAATCATCATCAGATACTCTGCAAACTACTATCCACAGGGGAGCGGAGTGGCAGAATCAACCAATAAGAACCTAGTGAGGATATTAAAGAAAACAATTGCAGACAACCATAGGAATTGGCACAATTCACTTCATAATGCCTTATGGTCTGATAGAGTAACACCCAAGGAAGCTATAGGGAATTCCCCATACTTTCTGGTGTACAGACAGGAATCCATTCTCCAGAACGGGCTATATCTTCCATCTCTTCAGCTTGCTCAGTATTCTAGAGGACAACCCTCATCGGTTATTCAACAAAGAATTGATACCCTCCTCATGCTGGAAGAAGAAAGGGAGAAATTAAAACGAGATTTCGTTGCTCATCAGCAAATAGTTGAAGGCTGGTTTGACAAGTATAAGGCCAAAGATAAAAATTTTGAAGTAAGAGACTTGGTCTTGAAATGGAACAGAGCGAATGAGCCAAAGGGAAAAAATTTGAAGTTTCAGAATCTATGTCTTGGACCTTTTCAGGTAGCCTAGAAAATTGGGATAAGCACGTATCAGTTGAAAAATATGAGGGGGGGACCTGATGCCCTCCCGGTGAATGGCCAAGCCCTAAAACAATATTTCTATTAAAAAACAAAATGTGTGTGTTTTCATGATATTTGTTTTTAGGTAGGTTGATTATGGATTCCTTCATTTTTGTTTTCTCGTTATAGTGTTTTTCGCACATTGAAGTTTGCGTTCCGAAAGGTATTGGTTGACCTTAGTTCATGCGGTATAACGAACTATGTTCCCGACTCATGCTTACATACAACACAAGAAGCGTTGGGAGAATTGTGGTTGTTTTGAAGGAGTTATATATCTAACATGTGCAAATAAACAACCTTAGCGAAGTGATGAAGTGTCCACCTGGTGGTCTGGTAAAACCTACAAGTAAATATGGTAAGATGGAAAGGACCACATGTACCTCAAGACAAAGCTAGAAAAAATTCACCTTAACCATCTCATTTTGAAAATAACAGACGTCCTCCTCTCCCACTTGCTCAGGGCATTCTACCAAAATAAAATCAATTATATCAAATGAGTGCAAAGTAGGATAGAGTATGCAAATAACTCCGTCGGGGCTATGGATGCTCGCTAACAATGGAGAAAGGTCTGTGATGTCGGGGTGACTCCGCAGGGGCCATGGACGCTCGCTGGCAGTGGAGAAACATCGTAGCAAGTGAATGATGATAACTAAAGGCCTAGTTCCAGTGAATGCTCTACTTGACTCTTGTCAAAATATTTCATGGGTCATGGTTAAAGGAAATGAAGGAGGAATAAAGGTTGAAACCCCACAAGCAAGCCCAGATTCACCAACTAGGGAATTTCAAATGCAAGGACAGAAGAGGCTATGATAAAAAACCAGTTAAGTTATTAAACATCTTCTGCATCAGCTGATCCTGGGGAAGGAACAAATATTTTTCTCTCTCCCAATAAGTCGCCATTTGTTGAGCACTCAACACACCCTAAAAGCCTTATTAATTTTTGTCACTTTTTGGGTACCACTTGTTTCTTCACTGTCTGACTTGATTTCATTTTGGGAAATGGTGTATCTTTTTTTGTTTCCATGTCTCTTATCACCTAGTCAATTTTGTTTGAACTTGTGAAACCTCATGTCTAAAATACCTTAACACCTGAATTAAGAATCAACAGCTAAACATTGCACCTAATGCACTCAAATTCAACATCAAAAAGAATTCAAGTAAGTAAAGGAACCACATAAAGAAAAAAATCACTGAGCATTGATTCTCATCGACATCGGTAGAAGGCGGTTTCAGGTTTGCATAAGTTATTCGCATAAAGGTTCAAGAGATAGTTGATCCCCTTCAGCATCGAAAAAATACGAGAAGTACAGACATTAACAAAGGACATAAATAAATCGTCAATAGTTGATGCCCAATGCGCTTTATCGGGATCGGGGAAATCCAGAAAGATCACAACAATCATTTCAAACGCAATAAAGTTTTCTCTGATCTCCGATCCTCAATGCATTTTCGGCATCGAGACTTTTTCAAGGGAGCTGATCTGAGAGCACTTGGGTAAGTTTATCGTCAATCGCCAATCCTTGACACTTTTTGGTGTCGGAAAGATAGGATTGGGTTGTAGAACATATGAGTTAAAGAAAACCCTGACTCCGATTAACATGGGAAATTAAAGTCATTGGTATCGATTGCCACATGTCTTTACCACATGAGAGGGTCGTACAGTCTAGTTTTATCCTGAGTCATTTTTGTTCCCTAGGTCCTAGTCATGCCTCCTAGTCATCTTTGTCGCATTAGCTCTGTATGGAAAGATCAATCGGCATTGGATATTTTGCAGGAGGATATCAACAAAAATGTTCACAGCACAATCCTGACCCCTAATACACCAACTGAAAGAGCGTAACGATGGGACGTTTGCGGCATTAGATACGATCGGATTTTGGGCATTTAAGGAACTAGTTCATGCTTGATCCCACATTAGTTGCTACCTCGTGCACCAATTAGACAACAACATTTTGAAATCACCGATAGACCACAATACCACCTAGGCCTTCATCGTCAACCCACGATGAATTTAATTTTAAACATCTCTGAAGATCTAGTGGCAGATTTGTTGAAATTTCACTCATAACCCAAATTGAATGCCTGATGTGACACGGTAAGGTCATCCCTGTTTAAATCTATAGAACCATTTTAAACAAATTTATTATGTGCATAAGTTGAATTCCAGAGCATCTGAAGGAGCAAAGTGAGCAACTCAAGACTGTACTAACCCTTTTGATTATCAAAACCAGGTTTAACAAGCTTCATAGGTATGTATCCAAGTCTGCAATTCGTTGGTTATAATTTATATATGCGCACCTGATTTTATTGCACAATGTAATATTCCAGATATAAAAAGTATGCAAAACAAAAATAAAATGGTATAAATGGAATGTAAACAACAATATAACCAGAACAACACCATAATAACACTGAAATGATATCAGAATAACACCAGAAAAAGCACTTTGATTCTGAGAGCAATGTTCACTTGCCTCTTCGAGGGGGAAACCTCCAGTCGAGAAGAGCTCTATTACAATAATATCCAAGCTAGGGTTCTCATACCCTCGAATCCTATTTATACTTAATATGTCTATCAAAAGAACCATCTAGAGGAAGATCCTTCTAGAAGTGGAAGCTTCTATTAAGTCTTCTTACATTCGACTTATTATACCTTATTGCAAGGCCTTATTAATATTGACCTTTATTACATCCAAATATATTGTTCTATCTACTTGAGGGGTTAGGTCCCTAACATGTTCTCCCCCTTAAAAATAGACTTGTCCTCAAGGCTTGAGATGTGGAAATTGTTGCAGAATGGTAGTTGGATCCCAAGTGGCATCTGTTGGAGTTGTATCTTTCCACTAGACTAACACTTTCTTCATGGTTTGTTGGCGAATTCGACATTCACGCTGGTCCAAAACTGCTTGTGGTTGTATCCAAATGGATCTTTCTTCGTCCAAATCGGGAAGGTTGGTTTTAGTTTGGCACTTAGTTCCAATCACCTTCTTTAAGCATGAAACATGAAAAACATGATGTAGCTTGGAATGACTGGGCAAAGCTAACTGATAGACCACCTATCCCACACGCTTGAGAATGGTATAAGGACCATAAAATTTGGGCACCATCTTCTAACTATGGTCAGCCTTGAGAGAATTTTTCTTGTAAGGTTACAGTCGAAGAAACACCTAATCCCCTTCTGCAAATTGACGTTCAGAGTGACCTTGATTTTCTTGCTACTTCATGTGATTCTAGTCCATGACCAAATTCTCTTTGAGGGTATGGAGAATAGCCTCTCGAAGTGTAAGCATTGGGTCAACTGCCTGGACCTTCGAGACACCTGGTAAATATGAGAGAACTGAAGGTGGGTTTTGTCCATATACCGCTTCAAAAGGAGTGATGCAGGTAGCTATATGGTATGAAGTGTTGTACCACCATTCAGCTAGGGGTAATCATTGAGCCCACTGATTTTTCTTTTCCAATGCAAAACACCTCAAATATGTTTCCAAAAACTTGTTGACAACTTCATTTTGACCATCAGTATGGGGATGATAAGTTATGTTGAGATGAAATTGGGTGCCTTGTAGATTGAACAGTTCTTGCCAAAAATTGCTTGTGAAAGTTGGGTCGCGATCAGAAACAATAGAATGTGGCATGCCATGAAGCTTGAAGACTTGATCCATGAAAAGTTGAGCCACAATGGATGTTGTAAATGGGTTTTAAAGAGCACATAAATGAGAATACTTGGAAAGGCGATCCACTACCACCATGATGACTAATTTTTTTACCAATTTAGGTAAGCCTGTAATAAAATCCATAGAGATATCCCTCCAAATAGCAGGTGGAATCAGAATTCGTTGTAGTGTTCCAGGAGATTTCACTGTTTCTCCCTTGTTGCATTGACACACATCACATTCAGATACAAAATTACAAACATCTTGTTTCATACCATCCCGGAAAAAGGAACGTTTGACCCTATCATAGGTTTTGGTAAACCCGGAGTGCCCAGCTATGGGTGTAGCATGAAGCTCAGAAAGTACTGTGGATTTAAGTTTTGACTATTTACTTAAATAAAAACAACCTTTTTATCGAAGGTCATCATGGAGGCAAGAGTACCCTGGGGAAACTGGAGAATTGGAATGGAATTGTTGTATCAGATGTGAATTTTGGGATTGTGTAGCCATTCCTGGTGAATAGCTTGGAGCCAATCTGGTACAATGAAGGAGAGAGAAAAAAGGGATCCTTCATCGTCATATTTTCAGGAAAGTGCGTCTGCAACCAAATTTTATTTACCTTTCTTGTAAATGATCTCATAATCATATCCAAAGATCTTAGTCACCCATTTTTGTTGCTTCGGGGAGGAAATGTGTTGTTCCAGAAATTACTTGAGGCTTCGATGATCTATCTTAATTTGGAAGCTTTTCCACAATAGATAAGGGTGCCACAGATCAACGGCATGCAGAATAGCCAACATTTCCTTTTCATAGATCAATTTGCCCAAATTTATTTCAAACATTTGTTTGTTGGTAAAGGCCAAAGGATGACCCTCTTGCATAAGGACAATGCCAATTCCTTTCCCTGAAGCATCACATTCCAGGACAAAGGTCTTTGTGAAATCAAGAAGGGTCAGGAATGGAGTGGTCCACATGGCCATATTCAAGGTTTCAAAAGGTTGAGTAGCTGCTCGAGTCCAAGTGAAAGAATTTTTTTTAAGGAGTGCAGTGAGAGGTGTCGCAATCTTTCCATAATTCTTAACAAACTTGCGCTAATAACCTGTCAAGCCCAAAAATCCACGCAATATTTTGAGAGTCTTTGGGTGAGGCCAGTCTTGCATAGCTTCAATCTTTTTAGGATCCACCTTGACGTCGTCCTTGCCAACAACATGACCCAATTACTTGACATCTGAGGCACAAAAATCACATTTAGATTGTTTCGAGAAAAGTTGGTGCTAAGAGAGTAGATGGAGAACTCGATCCACATGAACAAGATGGTTTGTCTAGGTTTTTCAATAAATGAGCATATCATCAAAGAAAACTAAGACAAAATGACGGAGAAAAGGACGGAAGACATTATTCATGAGGCTTTGGAAGGTGGAGGGGGAATTACATAAGCCAAAGGGCATGAAAAAAAACTCATAGTGGCCCTCATGAGTTCTAAAGGTAGTCTTAGGAATGTCTTCCTCTTTCATATGTATCTAGTGGTAGCTAGAACAAAGATCAAGTTTAGTAAAAAATTAGATGCCACTCAATTCATCCAAGAGTTCATCAATGGCAGGAATGGGAAATTTGTATTTAATGGTGAGTTTGTTGAGGGCATGGAAGTTAGGACACATGCACCAAGAAACTTCTTTCTTCAGGACCATGACCAAAGGAGAAGAGTAGGGAATTGTACTAGGGCAGATAGAGCCTGCGTTAAGCAGTTCTTAAACCATTTTCTCAATTTCATTTTTTTGGGAAAATGGGTGACGATAGGGACAGATATTGGGAGGAAGGCTTCTTGGTACAAGGGGAATGGAATGATCATGAACACCACAGGAAGGAGGGAGTCCCTAGGGAGTGGAAAAGACCACTTGATTTTTAGAGAGGATGGATTGGAGATCTTGCATCACAGAGGGTGTCTCAGTTGCTTGTATGGCATAGAGTTGGGCAATATCGCCAGAATGACCTTTTTTGAGCATCTTTTCCATGCGATGGGAACTAATGATCTCAGGTGAACTGGTGGTGATGCCTTGGAAATTATATTGTTGGCCCTCCTAGTTGAATTTCATGGATAATTCCTTAAACTCTATGAGAATGGGACCTAAATTCCTTAGCTAGTATGCACCCAACACAATGTCACAATCGCCCATGTCGATAAAAAACATATGAGATTTCAGGTGGTATTCAACAATTTGGAGATGCACATTTTCACAACACCCTCCACATTTCATGGGGTCGCCATTTGAAATCATGATTTGGAAATTATTGACTCCATGGATATAGCAATGAGTTTCTTGGGAAATGCGACGATGAATAAAATTATGGGTGCTTCCACTATCAACAAGAATTATGACCTTCCTATGCTTGATGTAACCAATTAGCTTGAGGGTTTGGGGAGAAAAGAATCTAGTCAGAGCATTTAGGGAAATGATTGTTTCTACCTCGGGAGGGTCTGAGGGAGGGGTTATGTTAGTGGGTTCAGGTGTCTTAGACACACAAGGGGAGTTTCAACATCCTCTTCCGAAATATCTTTCGAGATGGCCATAAAAAGATTTTGTTCCTTACACTTTTGGTATGGAAAATGTTTGTCATCACAATTATAATAAAAGCCTTTGAGTTGGCGGTCATCCATTTCATCCCTGGTCAATTTTTGGATCTTTAGTGGAGAAGAAGGAGTAGTGGGATTTACTGGTTTAGTGCGAGGAATAAAGGAGAGTTTTTGGTTTTGAGAAGATACAACCTGTTGTGCTTCCATAGCTCTTTTAGTAGCCTCCACCCAACTCTGAGGCCGAGCCATGAGGACATGGGAATGAATATCATCCTTGAGGTCATTGATAAAACATTCTCGGTAAAAAGCATCAGACATGCCCTCTATACGAAAAGCCAGTCGCTCAAAAGAAGCTATAAAGTCTTCCATTGTTCCAGATTGTTTCAACTTTGTCAAAGGGCCTAAATGGTTGGTGTCAGTGTCAAATATTTCATAAAGCTCTGCCACAAAGTGTGTCCAAGAAACATACCCTTGACAGGCAGTTTTTCTCCATTACCACCATTACCAACGTTCTTGATCTAGATGGAGAACACCATACTAGCATTTGGCCAAATCATCTGTAATGTCGTATAAAGAGAACTAATGTTCCATTTGAGTTACCCAACCATTGGGATCTGAGCCATCAAATTTGGTCACATCCACCCGTGGAAGGCGTAGGTCACGCTGAAAGTGATGGGGCTGAGAATTATGGGAATGAAGAGGAAGTTTTAGCTTCAATATGCAAAGGTGGGTCAGATAAAGGGGGATCTGCAGGGATATGCTTCTTGGTGCGGATCATCAAAACAAAAGATTCAAGTTGGGTAGTCATGTCTTGTTTGAGGTCTTCTTTGAGTTCAGTGATTGATGCGGCGAAGGAGGAATGCATATTTTGATTGATGGTAGAAATATTGGCACTGAGTTGTCTCACTTCTTGTTGGGTTTTTTTGAAATTAGATTTCAAGGTATTGAAGTGAGCTTCCAAGTCTTGGCTACGGGTATGGGCCATGATGATGAGGGAACCGAAAAGGGGGGGGTGGGGTCAAAAAAATTTCTAAAAAATGATAGGTATGAATGTGATAAAGGTGAAGAGATGAATCCAATGGAATAGGTCTCAAATAATGGTGCAAAAATTTCCAGACTTTTTTTTTTTTACACCTGCAGAGTTATACTCTAGTCAAAAGAATACTGCAATGATGAAATGCCCAAATTCTTAACCAGGAAGAAATGTGTAGTAATTTGGAAACTCGAACATAGTTGTGCGGAAATAGATCTTGTCTTTTTTATGTTTTGTTTCTGTCCCCAAGGGTTGGGTATTCAAGGGTTCTATAGACAAGGGTTTTCACTGTGCTATAGCTCTATAATATATGTGTGGGGTCCAATAGTAGTACTTGACCCAATATATTAGGGCACCAACTAAGGAGGATACACCATGCCCTTAGTCATACTACCCGACTACCCAGGTACTAGAGAGTATCTTCCCGAGTGTTGTTCTCGGTGACACTATAGCAGTTAGGCGGCCGATCAGTTTATCTAAAGAGGGCTTCAAGAAATATAGGTCAATCTGTATACAAGTGTTGTCTAATGTGCTACCACTCAAAGGGGTACCAACAGGGGTTACAAAGGTGGCCAAAAAATGTGCGCTTAAGAACCACTTGTATTTCATGCGTGTATGAATCCCTCAACCATGGATTTATGTGTGTAATGACATATATTTGTAGCTTAAAGATGTTGGAATACGTCTCTACCCTAAAAAAAATTAATCCACAATTTTATGTCGAGGAAAGTGCTCTGATACCACTTGTAATATTCCAGATATAAAAAGTATGCAGAACAGAAATAAAATGATGGAAATGGCAGATAAAAAACAATATAACCATAACAAAACCACAATAACACTGAAATTATATTAGAATAATACCAGAAAGAGCACTTTGATTCTGAGAGCAGTGTTCACTTGCCTCTTTGAGGGGGAAACCTCTAGTCGAGTAGAGCTCTATTACAATAATATCCAAGCTAGGGTTCTCATACCCTTGGCTCTTATTTATACTAAATATGTCTATCAAAAGAGCCATCTATAGGAAGATCCTTCTAGAAGTGGAAGATTCTATTAGATCTTCTTACATTCGACTTATTCTATCTTATTGAAAGGCCTTATTAATATTGACCTTTATTACATATGAATATATTGTTCTATCTACTTGAGGGGTTAGGTCCCTAACACACAATCTCTAAAATATGTTATAGTTGCAGGTAAGATGTCGCCGAGAAAGAAAACCACTAGATGCTCATCGAGAGAACCAAAGCTGAAAGAAGCTGAGATAGGCGAAGGTTATTCTCCGAGGATTGCGAGGAAGTTGGAGTACACCCCTAGGGTAGAACTTGCCATCAAAACAACAACAAAGAAAGATTTTTTCCAGCCTCCATCCTTTGGCGTTATAGAGGAAAGAACCAGATCCAAGGTAGCGCTCCCATAGTGGAGGGATTTCTTCAATAGAATTAGCCGAGAAGAATACCCAGAGTATATCCCACACAATGACCCGAATGTAAGGGCGCTCAATGACCAGGTGTTACCTAACATCTAAAGGTTTTATTTACATATGGTGGAAAGAAAAACCATCTTTTTCCCCAGCATAGAGGTTCTGAAATGGCTTATCGACCATACGAATGGGAAAAAGTGATTGATCAACGATGAGAATGGCGGATGCGTTGGAGTTTTCCTCCTGACAGAAGTCTATAAATACTACAAGCTCAGGGACCCCGAGGATCAGCTCAACACGGAATTCATGGTGAATTTATATGAATTCCATGACACCAGTTGGTTAATGGCTTCATGGTGGAAGGAGGAAAATAATTTCACTAACTGGAGAAATGGTTGGTACGGAACAATCAACCTGAGAGATCCATACATCTATTTTATGGCTCTCATCTATTGGCTATATGGAGAAAAGGATTGCTCCAAGTTTTCATAAGCATGGATGCCTTTCATGTACATAGTGGTGATCATCGGGAGCAGCTTCAAATGGGAAGCAATAATCTCAAAAAAATTGAGCATCTATGTACAACATGCTCAGACACCAAAGGAAGGGGAGGCACCCACTTTCTACATGGCCTCATACCTTCTCGACATCATGTGCACAAGGAACGTCTTCGCCGACATGAATCTAACATGGCATGTTATGAAGCTCCCAGTTCATTTCTACTTCAACATACTATGGGAGAACAGGTACAATAAGTCTTATGCACTCATCTGCAATGAATTCATCGCTCGCATTTATTTTATTATTTTTAAGAAGGAATGCCCAAGACTATCTGTGGTAGCCAAGAAAATGATAGAAAACGTAGGCCATTGGTATTTAGACGAACACTCAACCTACATTGGAGTCTTTGGGGCCCCCAAAACACCACATCTCCTACCCACTCATGTCCCAGACCGGCTCGTTGTGGGTGAAGTACGTTATCAGACCATCCTGCAGAGCTATAATGCCACATTGGTTAAAGACACAAAATGGCTTTCATACCCTACGATTTTCATATAGGGTTTTATATGGTGAAAGATACTTCTCAAGACAAAATAGAAGGGTTGAGCCAACTTGAATTCAGGTTATCGATAGGTTGATTCCTCAAGCACGACCCTAAAGGCCTTGTCCTCCAACATGCTTTGCAAGTATCATCCTGCTCATCCTATGCTTATGATAAGTTTGAGGATGAAATTTTCACAGAGAGCACCCAGGACTAGGACGAGGTGGTGCAAAGGATGGCCAACCCAAACATGACCAGGTTCATGGCCATGAGTGTGGACGAACAGGTGGAAATGATAGAGCATTCATATCAAGAGGCCCTCAAGGCCAGGGAAGGAATCAAAGTGGTCGAGACAACAGAGGAAAAGAGAAGGGGATTACTCTTAATACAATGGCCACAAAGGATCATCGATCAGTTTCAAAATGACCCCAACTTGATAGAAATGATGAGGATCTCGGCCGATGACTGAATCAAAATCCGAGGAGAACCAAGTGGCCCAGAGCCAATATAGATTGAATAAACCACTAGGGTAGAAAACCCTGAAGCTCCATCACCACAGGTCAGATCACCAGGCAAAGCTTCGGCTTGGCCCAAGATAACGAGGACATCAGGAAGGAGAAGTATACCAAATCCCTTGTTTGATTTAATTACTATATACGATGATGAGGAGATTTTGGAGGTGTCATTGGTCACTCTGGGGCAAATCATAGAGGAGAAAGAACCTAAGAAATAATCCACCCCAGGTCTCGATTCTCCTAGTCAGATTCGTTCACAGAATGAGCATGAGGTAGAAAATCCCTTGGATGCTAAGCCACTCGACATACCAGGAACCCCAATGGACAGCTCAAGGGATGATCTAGGATTATGTGAACAAGGAGAATAAATTCCACAATAGGAAATTTGCATCTCAACATCCAATTACCAAGTAAGTACCGAACATGCCCCTGATTCCTCATTTTTGGCCATTACTTTAGCACCCGATGAGTAACAGCTAGAGGTCGAGCCATTGGAAAATACATAAGAGGTTCAAGATCCTGGTCTTGAATAGATATACACCTTAGGGAGCTTGAGAAACACTCTTACTTGGGGATAAAAACACATCTCCGAACCTGTGGATGAGGTCATCGATATACAAGCAATCAAAGCAATCACCTACAACCAAAAGAGGAAAGCCATCATGAAGAGAACCACCAAGAAAAAGGAGGCTTACTTTGGGCAGTTCAATCCTCATCACCACAGAGGATAAATTGATCAGCATAGAGCATGCCAAGACATCTGAGCTTATCGATGCAGGGATGGCGATCACAGATGCCACCCTAGATAGAGAAATTAGAGATGAAGAGGAGTTGGCCACTGCATTAAAGGAGTTGGAATATCTGCGCCATTTGGCGAAATATTATCAAGACTCCACATAGGCCATGGTATTTTTGAGAAGCAAATTCCAAGATGCTTACAATAGATTCACAAATGAATGACACCTTTTTACTGCAGGGATAGCCGAATTCCAAGAAGACACTCTTATGGAGCTAGAGACATGCAAAGATGTGGAAATATGGTACGAAAAGTCCCACCAAGCAATGGAAATAATTGATTACATCAATGTGGTTCAAAAGGGTCGAGACATCGAAGAAAACAATATTTGGGTGTTGAGGGACAACAGCATAGATAGGATAAGGAAAGCAGTCGAATACTAGGTGAAAATGGCCCAATAAACTCAGTGGGAGATTCAAGAGAAATGGATCGATTGCGAAAGAAGTTGGGTCAAGATTAATTGGGAGATGAAAAACTATTTTTCTTGCCATCATTTTATTGCATGAATGTTTTCTTTCGATAATCATATCTCAGTCAATAATTAAAATACCAACAAGTTGATGTATTAGTACTAGGATTGTCACAGGTATGAAAATATTTGTCTGAATGTTTGAGCACGAGAGTTATCCCAAGCTCAGACTTCTTCAGTAGTTAATATTTCCCCTTTACCCAGCTGGTTTATACCAACACATATCTTTTAGTATACCCACCTAATAAAATAAAATACAAAAGAGAACGTTTAAACTGAAGGAGGAATTTTCATAAGAAGATATCTTGTCAATCACTACGTAAATCCCATCGATTATTTGGCTGGATCGACAAATCTAGAGAACCATTCCACTATCAAACGTTGCAGAGTATAATTGGGCCTCGGTGGCGGGTTTGGTTCCTGTTGTTGAGTTAAAGGTATTTAGGACCCCTCAACAGGTTGGAGATAAGGCATCTAGAGTTTGCGCAAAAAGATAATAAGGGTTCCAGGTACACACCGCACTAGTACCTACAGAGGTATGTGTTTACTGATTTACATGAAGTATATTTTTATTATTTTATAGATTTTATATAGGAGTGGATATTGAGGTTGAAATATACCCATTCGACTAATCATATCGGGCCAATAGAGTGGACTACTAAAAATATTGCATGATTGGAAAGGGTTAATAACAAATTCATGCACGCAGTGGATTTCTGGTTAGGCAGTATTACTACAGGGTTTATCATTGATTTTGCAGTAGATACAGCAAATTCATATACTACTACAGAGAAATATTTATTGAAGGGAACCAAAGGGAGGTACATCAGGTCACTCTACACGTCAATCAAGATCTTACTACATGATAAAGGTGTGATGACCATGGAATCAGAAAGCTATATCACTATGTGCGCATGGGAAAGTTGGGGGAAGCACTAAGGAAGATATGATAAATTGAGAAGGCTCTTGAGAGCAGATAGAAGAAGGAAGTAATGGAACCCAACATGATGGATGATGAATAAACCAAGGAAATCATTAGGACAATAGGTGTGACATGCAGCAGAAGACCCTATCAGTATAGGATGAATAACAAGAAGAGGGAAGTAATCAAGCGAGAGGGCTTGGAAAAAATGAGGAAGAGGTAGAGTATCTTCGCGCCACGGGGAAGATTGAGGATATATTGGGTGCCACATATGAGAGGAAAACCAAAGGTCATGGGTTTGGCGCAGAAGAAGGCTCTCCATTCCAGATCTGAATTATTGTGGAACCCGCAACCACATGTGCGACTAAGACATCTGAAGAAGAAAAACAAGTTAACTAGCAAGTGATTTGTGGTAGAATAATTTTTACAGGACATGGGTCAAGTAGCATAAGTGCAAGTTCAGCTAGTAGCAATCAAGTATCTACACTGATTGGAGGTGGTAGTTCAACAAATTTCACAATGGCAGGACAAGATCCAACTATTAGGTTACTAGATTTATGAGGGTATGGGTCAAACGATCTAGAAAATAATTTATTTATCTATGAGAAGATATGGGAAACAAAGCATATTACAGATAATTAGACAAAGGTCGTGCAGTCGGAAATCACCTTTAGAGACCATGCACTAGATTGGTACATGGGTCTATTGGCATGTTTACAGGAAGAGTGTGTTTGTCATTGATGGCAATAACAGCAGGCAATAACAGCAGCAACGACGAGACCTAAAGTTATCAAGATTCACAGAAGGATCAAAGGTTGAGGCCTTTGACACTTAGAAATTCTTCCAAGATCATGTGGTAAATTTTGACCATCCATCGAGAGAGGACAAGTGGAAAGAGATCAACATTTTACTGACTCGCATATCGGGAAATCACAGATAGGAGAAGAGAGAATTCACGAAGTCCGATTTCGTGATTTCATCACAGTCGTTGGATCACAAAAGGTTGTAGGTCGTCGATCTGGAGCGAGTTTCAAAAAATCAAGAGTCGAGAGAAGGGAGGTGAATAGTCCTCCAACTCCGTGAAATGAGAAGTCATGATGAGATCTTAGCCATTGGATCCAAAGGACATGTATCAATAGATCATCATTTCGCTGACTCGCAAATTGGGAAATTCAAAGGCAGAGTTGCAGGAACTTGTGAAGTATGAGTTAGCAAAGAGGAGATCTCGACCATTGGATCTGGGCCGTCAGATCCAAGAGAGGAACATGTGCCACATGGGGAGATCCACATCAGCAAGGACAAGTGGCAGACCACATCAGCAAGACCATGTCATCAATACCACGTCAACAAGACCACATCAGCAATGACACGTGGCGAGAGATCAGCACTTCACTGATTCCCAAATTGCAAAATCCAGAGGAAGGAATGAATGCACGAGATAGGAATCCACGAAGTCCCAAAGTGAGAAGAAGTGATCTTGACCATTGGATCACGGAGATATCTTGATCGTTGGTCTGGAAAAACGTGAATTCGGGACTCGAAAGAAGGGAGGTTCTCTATGCTCCGACATCGTGAGTCAGGAAGTCTCAAAGTGAAAAGGAGCGATTTGGACCATTGATCGAGGAATGTCATGGGCTGTTGATATAGCACGATGAAGATCGAAGTTGGTGATTCGATCTCAGCAGTTGGCTAGAAGGAGATATCTGGACCGTCGATCTGACACAAGTGCTCGAATGCTTGGCCCATGGTCAGAGTTGGAGGTCACATCATCAAAAGATTAAGAGAGGAGATAACACGTCGGTAGGCTCCACATCAAATATCATCAATATCATGAAGCACCCTTTTAATTAGCGAGCGGTCACAGCCAATGGTCATGTAGAGAGATAATAGAGGAAGGAGCTAGTGTTTCTAGGCTCCACCTCAGAGTTTCACGAGTTGGGAAAATTGTGGCAAATCACAGTTGAATATACGATACATGAGTCACAAAGCACCCTTTTGGATAGGCGTTTGATCATAGCTCACGGTCATGTGAAAGGAAGGGGCTTAGCCAGAAAAACTAGCACCCACTGTAAAGTTTTCTTAGGAAGGGAAAAGGCGCCAAAGGCATGAGCAGGCGGAGGTTCTCTGGGTAACTTCCAGAAACCACTAATTTTTTCTACCAGATAATTTGAAGAGGCTTTAGGGTGATCACCAGAGAAGCTAAAGAGACTTGAGGTAACTATCAGTGGAATGAAAAGACAATCGACAGATTGAAAAGCATCGAAGATTGTTACTTCCAATGATGCCAAAAGAATCTCGGGATGAACGGCCATTCATGGTGAACAGACTGAACATAACCACCAAAGAATACAAAGACTTTCCAGGATGATCTGGCAGAGGACTCGACGTGTGAATAACATGCAGAATAGAGAAGAGAGGCAATTCTTTGTGATAGTATATGCATGCGGGAAGAAGGTGATTGTGCAGAGGACCAGAAGAGTATCTAAGATGCACAGCGCATAGAATGAAGTAATGCAACAGAGTATGAAATGCAGCAGAAAAGATGAATAAAGAGGCTGGTATGCATGGAGGAGAGCGCTGATGCAAGAAGAGAAGAGAAGTGTAGAAGAATAGTGATGAGATTGGTAAGCTATTGATAAATATTGTATCACTATAATAGCTTTCAGCAAGCAAAGATTTATATTTTATGGTGGTAGGGTGGTGCTAGGGAGGATTGTTGTCCTCATAGTTTCAAGTGGGTGCTTGAATACAGGGAGTTGTATCTTCCATCTGGTTGCAGCCAGAAAAACAAGGGAGGTAGGGTGGTGCAACGAAGAACTATTGTTCTCTGTTATGCAGGTTGGTGCTTGTGTGAATGGAAGTTGGTGCTTCCATCTAGTTGGTGCTGAAACACTCAGGGATTTGGTGCTTCCTTCTAGTGGGTGCTAGAGAAACCAGAGAGTTAGTGCTCTCAGCAAGTTGCAGCTTGTAAAACAGAGGTGGTGGCTTCACAATGATTTGGTTCTCATAAGAATGATAATGTACAGAAAATAAAGACTACTTATCATATCAAGAAGAAGAGGTTTTCTCCCTTTATGGGTTTCCTCAGGAATATATGTCTGTGTGTGCTTCATGNATAAAGACTACTTATCATATCAAGAAGAAGAGGTTTTCTCCCTTTATGGGTTTCCTCAGGAATATATGTCTCTGTGTGCTTCATGTGTGTGATTGATATTGAATACTCTATTGCTTACTTCCCTGCATTATTGTTATCATCATTGAGTGTTCTGTAATGATTTTAAAATGGTTATAATTTTTTAAGCATAGTAACAAATGATTCACCCCCCCCTCTTGGTTGTCTAACAATTGGTATCAGAGCTGGTTTCTTTTATTTAAGGGTAGATCCTAAAGCTTAAACATGACTAGCCATGAAGTAACTTCAACCAATAAGGCCCCCATGTTCAATGGAACAAACTTTGGTTTCTGGAAGGTTAGTATGAGAACCTACATAATGGATTTAGGTGAAGATGTCTAGGATGTGGTAGAGACTGGTTATCTAAAGCCAGTTGTACTAGCTTCTAAGGATGACAAGCTATAATTTAGCTTCAATTCTAAGGCTATGAATGTTATTCTGAGTGGGCTCGTAGAAGAATAATTTGTAAAAGCTATGCACTTAGAATCTACCAAAGATATGTGGGACAAACTCATTAACATGTATGAAGGTAATGAGAAGGTAAAGGATGCCAAGATTCAAACCTACAGATTATAGTTTGAACAACTAAATATGAAAGAGGATGAAAATGTTGGGAAGTACTTTCTGAGAGTTAAAGAACTACTAAATGCAATGAAAGGACTTTGTGAAAAAATTGAGGAAGCCTCGTTAGTTCAAAAAATCTTGAGATCTCTGCTAGACAGGTTCAACCCAAAGGTCTCTGCTATAGAATAACGTAATGATCTAAAATCTCTGCCTTTTGATAACGTTGACTACATATGAAATGAGGATAGGTAAAGATAAATCCACATCTAGAGAAGCATCATTTAAATCAAATAAGAATGAGGATTCTGAGCCTGATGAAATTGAAGAAAAATTTGTGAGAAGACTAAAGAAAGGATCAGGCAAGTACCAAGGCAAGTTTCCCTTCAAATTTTTTAACTATGGAAAGATAGGTCACTTTGCATCTAAATTTCCACACAAGAAGAAGGACCAGAATGTTGAAGGTGAAGAGAAGTATAAATCCAAGAGATTTGGTAAAAAGAAAATTTTATGTGTAAACAATGATGACTCTTCAGGAGACACAGATAGTGATTCTGATTGTGAAGAGAAGGTTAATGACTTTATGCTTATGTCCAAAGAGGATTATAATAATGAAAGAACGGGAATTGATTCTAATGAAAAAGAAGTTGTGGTTGACTTGGAAGGAGAACTGATCAGTTCCCTAAAAGAAATTGACAGACTCATATTTAAGAAGAAAAAGCAAAAATAGTTGTTGATACAGTTCGAGAAAGAAAGGAAAGAACATGTTGAAGACTTTGCCTTGCTAAACATAGAATTAGAAGAGGCAAAGAAAATAGAGGACATTCTGAAAAAACAGTTATCAGAGAAGAAAGCAAGATGTGAAGCCTTGGAAGAAGAGGTATTAAAAAACAGAAAAGAGATGGAGAAGTTTAAATCATTGTATCTCCAAAATATTCCAAGCATTAAAGCCTCAAAAGGATTAGCCATCATTTTGAATCAGCAAAGGAATCCAAATTTGAAAACTGGTTTGGGTTATGAAGAAGGATCAAGTAGTGGTCAGCCAAGAAATAAAGAATCCATCAAGTTTGTCAAATCTACATTCATTGACAACAACAAATATGGAGAAACAAAGGAAGATAATCAGCCGCCAAGGAAGAGTGAAAGAAAAAGTACCAGAATTTAATATATAGAACAAAGAAATAGTACACCCTCTTCTCAAAGAAATCATCAACATGGAAGAAACTGATCTTCTCAAAGAAGACAACCATTTTCCAGGTACAAATGATTTTTCTATGGATATTTTTTTTCTGTTCTAACTTTGGTCACAAAGTTGTAAATTGTTCTTTAATATTTAGATATGATCAATCAAAACACTCAAGGAATAGATATCTGCCGCAAAAAATAATGAGACAGCCAAGTAACAAACAACCACAGACTGCAAATCATGTGATGGTTGGGATAAATATTTAAGCATAACAATCATTATGATCATTTATTCAATGAACCAGAATGTCACACCTGCCATAATTATGGACATAAAGTTACAGACTGTCGCTTAAGGAACTATGAGCCAGATTTGAATCCCTCTGTTGAAATTGTCAAGGTTTGGAAGAAGAAAGAAAATGACAAGTGTGGATTAGTGTTGTCAACTTAAAGACAAAAGAACCCCTGGTATATTGACAATGGATGCTCCAAAAATATGATGGGAGACAAAAGTAAGTTTTTGTCTCTAAGTGAAAGCAAATCAGGAAATGTAACCTTTGGAAATGATACTCCATGTAAAATCAAGGGTAAAGGGATGGTGAGTTTAAGTAACGGCAAAGGAAAATCCCAGGATGTTCTTCTTGTAGATGGGCTGAAACATAATTTTCTCAATGTAAGTCAAATGTGTGATAGAGGATGTGAAGTGGTGTTCACTTCCAAGGATTGCAAGATAAAGTCTGTAAACTCAGGACAAGTGGTGGCTAAATGCATAAGGATAGATAATAATGTATATGTGCTGAAAGAAGATAGAGAAGAGTGTCATCTAAGAAAACGTGATGAAAGTTGGTTATGGAGTAGGAGACTTGGACATCTAAACTTTGATCACTTAATCAAGATCAAAAATATTGAGGCAGTAAAAGATATTCCAAGAATATCAAAGCCACAAGAGTTTGTGTGTAAACCCCGACAAGTAGGAAAGCTAACAGGACACAGTTTAAATACAAGACCTCTACTTCAACAGAGAAACCACTCCAATTAGTTCATATGGATTTATTTGTACCATCAAGCCAAGAAGGAACAGGGAAGGAAAACTACTTCATGATGATCATTGATGATTACTCTGGACTCACTTGGGTTTCTTTTCTCAAAGAAAAATCTGAAGCATTTGAGAAATTTCAAATATTTAAGACTTTAACTGAGAATCAAATAGGCAACAGTTTAAAGGTTGTAAGATCTAACAGAGGAGGATAATTTATGTCAAGTGATCTCAAGGAATTATGTGATAAACATGGGATCAAGAGAGAATACACCATCACAGGAACTCCACAGCAAAATTGGGTAGTTGAGAGGAAAAACAGAATAGTTTAGCAAATGGCCAGGTCAATGATGAATGAGAAGAACATTGGTCAAACCTACTGGGTAGAAGCAATACACACACCATTCCATGTTCTTAACAAATCCCACCTCAGACCACACGGTGACAAGACACCTTATGAACTGTGGTATGGAAGACCTGCTTCAATCAAACACTTCAAAGTCTTTGGGAGTAAGTGCTACATAAATAATAATAATGAAAACCTTGGCAAGTATGATGGCAGGGCTGATGAAGGCATCTTCTTAGGATATGCTACCAATAGTAAAGGATATAGATTCTCTAATAAAATATTGCATAAATTAGTTGATTGCATTGACTTAAAGGTTGATGAAGGAGTCCTAGTAAGAGAGGTGAGCAATATTGAGTCTACTACAGAGGAAATAGCTAAAGATGAAGATGAACAGGTCCAAGAATCAGAAAAAGAAGACTCTGAGTTAGATGAAGATACAAATACTCAGGCAGACTCAAATTAGCAGACAGCATCAAATCCTTCCTCCATAATTACTCAAAAGAATCATCCTGCAAGTCAGATAATTTGTGATAAAGAAAAAGGTGTACAAACCAGGAGAAGGATAATAAAAGACACCAAGAAATCAAATATATCCTTCATATCCATGGTGGAAACCAAGAACTTTAATGAAGCCAGTAAAGATGTAAATTGGTTAAAATTAATGAATGAGGAATTGGACTAGATTGAAAAGAATGACACTTGGGAACTCGTTCCTAGGATAGCCGATAAAAATGTAATAGGATCAAAATGGGTCTACAAAAATAAGATGAATGAGCAAGGAAATATTGTAAGAAATAAGGCTAGATTGGTCTGCAAAGGATATTCTCAAATAGAAGGACTAGATTTTGATGAAACATTTGCGCCCGTAGAAAGATTAGAAGCTATTAGAATGTTTCTTTCCTATGCTTCTCATAAACAATTTAAAGTCTATCAAATGGATGTCAAGTCAGCTTTTCTAAATGGAGATCTAAAAGAAGAAGTCTATATGGAACAACCAGAGGGTTTCCAACTGTCAAATAACCCTGACTTTGTCTGCAAGCTGAAGAAAGCCTTATATGGGTTGAAACAAGCTCCTTGTGCCTGGTATTACAGACTGGATACATATCTTCAAAACAAAGGTTTCAAGAGAGGAGCAGTTGACAACAATCTATATATCAAAACAGAGGGTAATGATTTGCTCATTATGTTGGTCTATTTAGATGACATCATATTCGGTAGTAATAATGCTTCATTGGTACAATGGTTTGATTTTTCCATGCAGTATGAATTTGAAATGTCTATGATAGGGGAACTATCATTTTTCCTTGGTTTGCAAATTACTCAAAGGTCTGTAGTAATATTTCTTTCTTAAGAAAAATATCTAAGAGAAATGTTGAAAAGGTTTCAAATGGAAGATTCTAAACCTATGAGCACACCTATGTTCACTGGATGTAAGTTAAGCAAGGATGATGACTCGCCTGATGTTGATCATAGTTTATATATGTCTATGATAGGAAGCCTATTTTACATCATGACATCTCGTCTAGACATAATGCATGTTGTTGGAATTGTAGGAAGGTATCAGTCTGCACCTAGACAGAGTCATTTTTTAGCTTTCAAAAGAATATTCAGATACTTGAAAGGGACAATGAACTATGGCCTATGGTATCCTAGGAATCGGAATTTTCAAGTATCAGTCTATTTAGATGTCGATTGGGCTAACTGCGTGGATGAAAGGAAAAGCACGAGTGGAGGTGCATTCTTCTTAGGATATTCCCTTGTAGCATGGTTGAGCAAGAAGCAAGGTTCCATTTCCTTATCAACTACAAAAGTTGAATACATTTCAGTTGCCTCTTGTTGTACCCAAGTATTGTGGATGATTCATACACTTGCAGACTTGGAGGTAAAATATACTGCATTGATCCCAATTCATTATGATAATAACAGAGCAATTAGTGTGTCAAAGAATCTTGTCTTTCACTCCAAGACCAAGCATATACCCATCAAGTATCACTTCTTGAGGGAACAGGTAACCAAATCTATGGTTTCTTTGCATTATATTCCATCCAAATATCAKAATGTTGATATATTCACTAAACCGCTTGCAAAAGCTCAGTTTGACTATCTACGCTAGAAGTTGGGCGTGACCCTATCATCAAGTTAAAATAGTCCATTCTGTCAAGGGGAGTATGTGTTGGTTGAATATATGATACCTCCTAAAAGTACTACAACATCTTAGGGGGGAGCATGTTTTCTTTGACATTGATGTCAAAGGGGGACAAAAGGTGCGGTCTGGATGCTACAGTTGGAGGTCTAAGTAGAACAGTTCAGTCTTTCAAGGTTTCCATCAATGTCAAAGGGGGAGATTGTTGGCATATTTACAGGTAGAGTGTGCTTGTCATTGATGGCAAGAACAGCAGCAATGAAGAGACCCAAAGTCATCAGGACTAGCAGAAGGATCAAAGGTCGAGGTCTTTGACAATTAGACATTCTTCCAAGATTGCATGGTAAATTCTGATCGTCCATCAAGAGAGGACACGTGGTAAGAGATCATCATTTCACTGACTCGCATATATAGAAATCAAAGATAGGAGAAGCAAGAATTTGTTAACTCCAAGTTCGCGATTTCATCATAGTCGTTGGATCACAGAAGGTTGTAAGTCGTCGATCTGGAGCGGGTTTTGGAAAATCAAGAGTCGGGAGAAGGGAGGTGAGTAGTCCTCCAACTCTGTGAAATGCGAAGTAGTGATGAGATCTGAGCCATTGGATCCATAGGACACGTGGCAAGAGATTATCATTTCGTTGATTCGCAAATCGAGAAATTCAAAGGCATAGTTGCAGGAACTCATGAAGTCTGAGTTCGGGAAGAGGAGATCTCGATCGTTGGATCGAGGAATAATATGGGCCATCAGATCCAAGAGAAGAACATGTGCCACATGGGGAGATCCATGTCAGCAAGGACAAGCGGCAGACCACGTCAACAAGGACACATGGTGAGAGATCAGTGCTTCATTGATTTGCAAATTGAGAAATCCAGAGGAAGGAATGAATGCACGAGACAAGAATTTACAAAGTCCCAAAGTGAGAAGAATTGATCTCGACCATTGGATCATAGAGAGATCTGGACCGTTTGTTTGCAAAAGTGCAAGTTTGGGACTCGGAAGAAGGGAGGTGCTCTATGCTTCGACATCACGAGTCACGAAGTATTGAAGTGAAAAGGAGCGATCTGGACCATCGATCGAGGAATTTCGTGGGCCATTGATCTGGCACGATGAAGATCGGAGTTCGCAATTTGATCTCATCCCTTGGCTAGAAGGAGAGATATGGATCGTCGATCTGACACAAGCACTCGAATGCTTGGCCCATGGTCAGATCTAGAGCTCACATCGTCGAAAGATTAAGGGAGGAGATAGCACATTGCTAGGCTCCACATCGGAGACCGTCAAKATCATGAAGTGCCCTTTTGATTAGCGAGTGGTCACATCTAGCAGTCACGTGGAGAGAGAATAGAGGAAAAAGATAGCATTGCTAGGCTCCACCTCGAAGTTTCATGAATTGGGAAAATTGAGGCAACTTGCAGTTGAATATACGATGCAAGAAGTCATGAAGCGCTCTTTTATATAGGCATCTGATCATAGCTTGTGGTCACATGAAATTAAGGGCCTTAGATAGAAAAGCTAGCGCCCACTGTGAAGTTTTCTCAGGAAGGGAAAGGTGCCAAAGGCATGAGCGCGCGGAGTTTCTCTGGGTAACTTCCAAAAACCACTGATTGTTTCTGCCATAGAATTCGAAGAGGCTTCAGGGTTATCACCACAGAAGCTAAAGAGACTCGAGGTAACTATCAATGGAATGAAGAGATAATCGACAGATTGAAAAGTGTCAAAGACTGTTACTGCTAGTGATTCCAAAAGAATCTCAGGATGAATGGCCATTCATGGTGAATAGAATGAGCATAACCACCAAATAATATGAAGAGTTTACGGGATGATCTTGTAGAGGAATCAGTGTGTGAATAAAATGCAAAACAGAGAAGAGAGGCAGTTCTCTGTGATAGTTTATGCATGCGGGAAGAAGGTGGTTGTCCAGAGGACCAGAAGAATATATAAGAGGCACAGTGCATAGAATGAAGTAATGCAACAGAGTATGAAATGCAACAGAAAAGTTGAAAAAAGAGGCTGGTATGCGTGGAGGAGAACACTGATGGAGGCAGAGCAGAGCAGTGTAGCAAAAGAATGATGAGACTGGTAACTTATTGATAAATATTGTATCACTATAATAGAATCCAGCAAGCAAAGATTTATATTTCAAGGTGGTAGGGTGGTGCTAGGGAGGATTGTTGTCCTCAGAGTTTAAAGTGGGTTCTTGAACACAGGGAGTTGTAGCTTCCATCTGGTTGCAGCCAGAAAAACCAGGGAGGTAGGGTGGTACATGGGAGAACTATTGTTCTTTTTTAGGCAGGTTGGTGCCTGTGTGACTAGAAGTTGGTGCTTCCATCCAGTTGGTGCTGGAACACTCAGGGAGTTGGTGCTTCCTTCTAGTGGGTGCTAGAGAAACCAGAGATTTGGTGGTCTCAGCAAGTTGTAGCTTGTAAAACAGAGGTGGTAGCCTCACAAAGAGTTGGTTCTCATAAGAATGATAATGTACAGAAAAGAAAGACTACTTATCATATCAAGAAGAAGAGGTTTTCTCTCTTTATGGGTTTCCTCAGGAATATCTGTCTCTGTGTGCTTCGTGTGTGTGATTGATGTTGAATACTCTATTGCTTACTTCCCTGCATTATTGTGATCGTCATTGAGTGTTCCGTAATGAGTTTAAAATGGCTGTAGCGTTCCCGACCATCAACCCCATGGTCAGGCTAATGCTACTACGCAGAAAAACACTTATGTAACACATTATGCATTCTAATGAAATTAAAATGCTTAATTACAGTTAAACACAGAATTACTACTATCATTTCAAAGTTAATGGAAATAACAATAATTCATATGCACAACAAAATACATGATAACATTGCAAGAATCACAGGTATGCAATTTAATTAATTACAGAATTACAAAACATAGTGACACTTATCTTTGAAATTGTCACGCACCACCAACTACGTATAGACCTTCCATGAATCTCCCAGCCTTAGACCACGTTGCTCATCACTCTCAGCAGTAGGTCACCCCCGAGCTAGGACTAAGCTCCACTGAGTAAGGAATCCTAGGCTAGGTAAGGTTTACAAGAAGAATACATGTAAAAGAAGGAGGATTCTCTCCCAGGAACCACTTATGACCACTGTCCATAGACACTCCTTCCCCACATGCCTGTCCCACCCCAGGAGTATACACCTTCTTTGTCACCTAGACAGTCCTTCGACTGCTAACCTCCCTTGCCTTGGGCTTTAGCAACAGACCGAACCAGAAATCTCTGAGATCTGTGGCAGCTACAGGGTTCCTTCCAGGAGCTCTCTCCTTCCTCCACGCACTCTCTCACCTAGAGAGAGTCGCTCATAGGCTTGGTAAAACCTATCTCTTCGACAATAATCACCTCCCTCACCTGGACAGAGGTTACACAAAAGTCATACAACCATTTTCCTTAATCTTGTTCTCGTACAAAGCAGAAAAACAACAAGGCTCAGCAATGAACATATAACAGCAGCAAACCACACCCAGCCAAGAAATGCATGGCCGCCACAGTCAATTGGGACAACAAACATCGGTTTCCCAAATAGATGACAGACAGACGCTTCAACCCAACCATGTTCAACAATTATGGGACATTCGATTTTCCCAACCATCCATACAGAACAGGCTCACGGTTCTGGGTTTCGGGGATGTGTGATAAGAAATCCACGCAAAGGTCGAACACAAACTCAACAATTTCGATAGAGGGTGTACCGGCTCCTCCAAAAATCAACACAGGCCTTTTTTATTTTCA
>JASDQU010102919.1:125908-145412 GCA_032191745.1 Picea mariana | reverse complement strand
CACAGCTCATGGTCACTTGAAAGGAAGGGGATTAGCCATAAAATCTAGCGCCCAAAGTGAATTTTTCTCAAGAAGTGAAAAGTCACCAAAGGCATGAGCGCGCGGAGGTTCTTTGGGTAACTGCCAGAAACCACTGATTGTTTCTGCCAAAGAATTCAAAGAGGCTTCAGGGTGATCGCCAGAGAAGATGAAGAGACTCAAGGTAACTATCAGTGGAATGAAGATACAATTGACAGATTTAACTGTGTCGAAGATTGTTACTGCCAGTGACGCCAAAAGAATCTCAGGATGAATGGCCATTCATGGTGAACAGACTGAGCATAACTGCCAGAGAATACAAAGAGTTGCCAGGATAATCTGGCAAAGGACTCGGCATGTGAATAACATGCAGAACAAAGAAGAGAGGTAGTGCTCTGTGATAGTTTCTGCATGTGGGAAGAAGGTGGTTGTGCAAAGGACCAGAAGAGTACATAAGAGGTGCAGTACATAGAATGAAGTAACGCAACAGAGTATGAAATGCAGCAGAAAAGTTGAACAAAGAGGTTGGTATGTGTGGAGGAGAACATTGATGCAAGAAGAGCAGAGCAGTGTAGCAGAACAGTGATGAGACTGGTAAGCTATTGATAAATAATGTATCACTGTAATATATTCCAGCAAGCAAATATTTATATTTTAGGGTGGTAGGGTGGTTCTAGGGAGGACTATTGTCCTTAGAGTTTCAAGTGGGTGCTTGAACACAAGGAGTTGTAGCTTCCATCTAGTTGCAGCCAGAAAAACCATGGAGGTGGGGTGGTGCAAAAGAGAACTATTTTTATCTGTTATGCAGGTTGGTTCCTGTGTGACTGGAAGTTGGTGCTTCCATCTAGTTGGTGTTGGAACACTCAGGGAGTTGGTGCTTCCTTCTAGTGGGTGCTAGAGAAATCAGAGAGTTGGTGTTCTTAGCAAGTTACAACTTGTAAAACAGAGGTGGTAGCCTCACAATGATTTGGTGATCATAAGAATGATCATGTATAGAAAATAAAGACTACTTATCATATCAAGAAGAAGAGGTTTTCTCCCTTTATGGGTTTCCTCGAGAATATCTATCTCTGTGTGCTTCATGTGTGTGATTGATGTTGAATACTCTATTGCTTATTTCCCTGCATTATTGTGATCATCATTGAGTGTTTTGTAATGAGTTTAAAATGGTTATAATTGTTTAAGAATAGTAACAATTGATTCACCCCCCCCCCCTCGTCACTCAGGTTTCTAACACTCCTTAAATATGATAATAATTTTCCCAAATATAATGGGTGATATAATTTATGTGCATTTGTTGATTATTACTATTGGAAAAAGGGTTTCGATTGAGTTTGGCATCTATTTGCAATTGATAGTTATTGTATCTCATGGCTTGATATTAAATGGAATGAGATTTATTTAAAGGATTTGAATGTTTTAATTCATTACACGGCATCGATTCCTTGATGCTATCACTTTCCATAAGTTGTTTCCTCATTCTCATATTCATATATCATTTCAAATGTTAATTTATATTTCCCCCAGTGTTTTGAAATTAAATATTTCTTGATTGAATGATGTTGATAATGGAAATAAGAGCATGTTATGATTGGTAACATATAAATGCTTATGATAATATTTTGAAGAAGTATGTTGTAGACTGGTTATACTTGATAAATTCAATTTATATCATTGAGGGCCAACTCCTCCATATTTTCACTTTCCATGAGTTATTCCCAGCTCCCAATTCCATATTCATTTTATTTCATAATTTTTTCCCCCTCATGCATGGTGTATTTTTTACAATAAAATATTGGCAAAGGGTGAATACAAAATGACAGATAAATTATAAAGGGATTGTTTTGACTTTATGTATTTTTTATGACAAATTATTTTGAACATGTGCCATGATATTTCCTTACCATTATGTCATTTTTTTCACATTACAATCCCATCATATTCCCAAATACAATTTCTCTCCCATGTTCTTAAATAATAATTACTTATGTGATATTGAATAATTGAAAGGCAGAAATTATATCTTGATTGACCTTTCCATTTGTATCTCCTTGGTTACTTGCATGTCGTTTGATTTCAACAGAGTTGTTTCTAAGTTATATTAAGAAAATGGTATTTGATGTTTATTGGCTATTATATGCATGCTCTAACTCTACTTTCCACTTATAGATGAGTATCTTCAGTAGAGGAAGTGGTGGAAGAGGAAACAGGGGAAGAGGGAGGAGGCCAGATTTCGGGGGAAATAAAATACTCCACTTCTCAATCCATTTTGATGTTGACTCTAAGGAGTTTAACCATATCCTACAAACCAATTTCTTGAACTTATCAGGAAAAGGGTCCTTCCAACCTCGTCCTCCATATGCAATACCATCCCCTCAACCTCATCCAAATATTTCTAGTATTCTTGTTTCACCACATGTTTCTCTATAGCCTTAAATCCCAGTCAATAATGGTTGGGAGGATGTGGTTAACCCTCCTCAAAAACATATCCAAGGATGGAATATAGCTTAATTTCCATTATCTCCACCTCATCCAAAGATAACTTCCCTACATATTTCATTTGAAGCTTCTCATGCCCATTCCACTCAACCATTAAAGAATCTTAAATCTCAGATTCCAGAACCCGAATCTAGTAAAGGAAAATGACCTCCCAAACCTGTCAATTATGATCAGTCAATAACCTCTTCATATTTAGTCACTTCTCATGAAAAACATCAAAAAATTGAAAGTAAACATATATCCTTTTAGTACATGCATCTGGAAGCATCAGAAGCAAGAGTTAAAGCACTAGTTGACGAAGGTTTGGAAGTCATAAAGCCACAGGAAAGTAAACAGAGGCAAGCTACTTCACATAAAAACTATGACTTATGATTTTATATTGTTACTATGATGTTTTTACTGATGAGGACAATTCTGGCTATTTTTGGGACAATGGTATATTTTGGACAGACTGATTATTCATCATTTTTTGTTATTTTCATAGCAGTGTTATTTTTGGAACAGGTTAATTACTCATCATTTTGGGAATATGTGTTTTAAGAGAAACTGATGATATATTCATTTTGACATATTATGACAATTTCGGGAGTCACAACGATTTTTACAAGTTTTTCTATGGGCTGATTGGAATGGGAGTTGTGTTGATGTTTAATTGGATGTTTGATGGCATTAATTTATATCTATTTCAAAGGAGGAACAAGGAGAAATTTGTTTAAAAATTAAAAGAGTAATTAATGGGTCCCCACCTATTAGTTAGTATTTATGTTATCCTTATCATTAAATATTATTATTATTTTATAAGTTGTCCCTATTATCTAAAATTAGTTAATTACTTAACCAAAGGTATTTGAACTTCTCAAACTTCTTGTGAAAGGAATAAAAGAATATTTCAAGGGACAAGGAAAAGGAGAGAGTGATAGAGAGAACAACTCTGATAAGGTTTTCTCTTGCTTCTTAAGTGAGATTACTTTACTATTTCATTCATCTCTGAAATACATAAGTGATAATTACCTTTTGTTGATAGCAGGATCCTACTGAAGGTGGCAATAAGGAGAGCCATGGAGTAATGACTTGTTGATATGCTTCACAAGGTTGATCACATGTCTTTTATAGTCTATGGATTCTTATTAGGTTTTTGGATTAGTTTTCAGTATTGATTGAGGATTTTTTTCAAAGTCAAGGCAGTGGCATTTGTGGCCTTTCATGTCATCTTTGTTTCAGTCTTGGTTTCACTTAATGATACTAGTGGTCTTTGTATGATGTAATATACCATCTTTGAATGCTATGTCTCATTCTGGTTCTTACCTTTTGGGTATGAAGAATGTTGTTTGTTGTATTTCAAACTTGAATAAATAAAATCTTTCGATGGTTTTGAAGTCTCATTTGAGTTTTTCTATATAATTATTTATCATATTTTTATTTCTAAATCTGTGCAAAAATTAATCAAAATATTTTTTGTTATGAATATTTTATTTTTTTCTTGACATACTTCAATTATAAAATATATCATTAATTCCAAGGACATATTTCTTGAGAATTAATTGAAATTTTTGAAAGAGGCTATAAACACAAGGTGATAATCCTGAGTATTTTTCTCTAGCCAAGAAGAATTCAAAAATGTTGGTTTTAGGATAAGGCCATTCATTTTCATCAACAGGTCCCAAAATAATCTTGGAAAGGTACCACCATGCTGACATTGCACCACTCTAATCATCACCATCGGACCAATGCACCCAGTCTTCATCCTCCTCTCCTAGAACCTCAATTTGATCTCCCTGAAGGGACTAAAACCACCATCCTAAATTCTCTCCTGTGAAGGCATCTCAGTGAAGTCTAAGTCTACAAATATATGGTCGACCTCGATTATGTCCTGTCATATAGATTAATTATCGACCTCCCCTCTACTAACATCCCAAAAATAAAGTGGACCACTCATTGTCATGGCTATTTCTATCCTCATCTAAATCAATCTATCACTCATATGAATTCCTGGATCTCACCACCAAATTAGAATTCCACTACTCCCAATACATGTTAGTTGTGTTGTACCATACTATTAACCATGGGAGTAAAAATGAGCCATGTCCCTGGTATGCCATCATCTGGTGGAAACCAAGTAATACAAATCAATTATGTTCCTACTAATCTATTCGGCCCCTACCAAACTACATCGGGAAATTTTCTATCTCGAACAACGTCAATGTACTCAAGTAATCTATGCAGTCTAAACACCTCCCTGGAAATTATCCTTGTCACTAATGGTGACTCATACTCATATAGTGACCATAATTCCATGTCAAAGGTGAATCACACATAACCCTCATAATCTTCTCTCTAAGTGTGGACTCAGGGACTACATGCGTGTGACCTCTGTAGTGGATAATGTTATCCACCACTCTGTCAGAGAAAATATTTTTGAACCGATCCCATACAATCTAGATCTCCTCTTGTGCACTGATCCCATAGCCCAAATTAAATAACTATGACATGGCTATAATCATACCTTCCTAACTCATTTGACTCAGGTGAACCCTCCATGTCCTACCGAATATACCACTGGGATCAGAAAATAGCACTAGATAGCACTGCCACTACCTGCAAGACTGGAAAGTGTCAGGCACATTGGTAAACCCAAATGATATGACCAGGGACTCAAGGTAACATATGAGAGTGATCATGCGGGTATACTTCTCTCTGTCTCTGCTCTAGTGATATCCCAATTGAAGATCAATCTCTAAGGAACATTCCTCTCCATGAAGCTCATCCATCCACTCATTGATCCTGGGTGAACCAAACTCAATGATATGTCTGAGGTCTCTATATGAAGGTCTTCTAGGGGGAATCATTTTAAAAACCCATTGTACACCACCGTATGTAGTTGTATATTGTTGTATACCACTACAAACCCCCGTATCATATTGCACCACCCTGTATCCTATATTTTTCACTATATCAATCACTCCACTAATATCAATTGATCCTGGGTCCCAAAGTGATGTATCCACATATGTCCTATACTCAATCCCCCAATCAATTGGTGCATATACTTCCATGATGATTGGTCCACAAGGAATTTTCTCAACTACCTCCTTTGTAGCTAATCCTTGATCCAAAAGAAACAGCTTATGATCCCTGCAATGCAAAATAGGTGCACAGTCAAAAAACCTTGTGTAAAACCTCTCATCAAACACCTACATCTCCAAATTCTCCTCGTGTGGAATTGTCACAGGAGGCTCCTCCCTCAAATCATGACTGCCACTCACACCCTCATGTGTCACTGTTGCCAAACATGATGAAGTTTCTATTGTTGTCAACAATGAATATCATGCCAAACTAAGATGCTAACAAAGCTCCTCTATCTCCCTTTCCTTGTCTTTAGTGAACTTAAGAGCAAGGTCCCTATCCATGAACAATTGTAAATAGCAATATTTTATATGTTATAGTGCCTCTTTGATGATGCACAATTGTGTACTAGTGACTCCATCTACAATTCCCTTTTTCCTCTCCTCCATCTGGGTTTTCCATGTAAGGTGTTTAATAAATTTATGAGCACCATCTGCCCTTGTCAACACCTACACAATTTGTTCCTATGTGAATAATAGTCGATTATCCACATCATGCAATGTTATTTTATAAACATGGCATGGGTTATCACAAAATGTATTAATTGACTCTTTACATGATGTCGTGCAATGTGGAATACCTTCCTTACACAAGTTTTTTTATCTATTCTTGTCCCCTAAATAAGCTCCTTAATTTTCATCCTCCACACATAGCTCCCAAACTGTGTCACATTCTAGTTCAATCATGCTTGCATCATCATACATGTCATAAATAGGATGAGGTGTTGAACCCCCACTTGAACCATCCTCATCATCAGCATCATATACAAGGAGAGATGTTGAATCCTTAACATCGGTTGATTGGAACATCTTCTCATAGTCATCATATGCGGGACAAGATGTTGTATCCTCATCTTCTCCATATAGCATACTAGTGTCATCGACATCATTGGTTAGTTATGATGATGTATCATAGGTTGTTGTTTGGTATTCCTCTACGCATGCCTCCTCTGCATGACCAGATGCATGCTCCTCTTGTTTTCCTTCATGGTCATCCTCCTTTACTTCCTGCCATGTTCCTTTAAAATAATCCTCATCCAAATCCTTGGGAAATCTTCCGTAAAAAAGAGTGTAAAAGTTTTTAAAGGGAAAATTTGCTTGTATCTCTTCACTCAATGTTAGATACTTCTGAAAGTGAGTCCATATTTTTTTTCCACTAGCATTCCCTTGGCTTCTTGAAGAATTTTCCAAGTTTTATCCATGAATTCCAGAGTTGTCTTTATTCTCTTGTCCATGGTATTCATTGTTGATTTCTCCTTTCTTTGTAACCCATTCATGTCTTATGAAATCACAGGATGGAAAGATCACCAACTTCGATACCATTGTAATGTCCCCAAATATTCTAGGCAAGGATTTAGGTATTTTTTTTGTGCAAATTATGATATTTTTGGTGTTGTACTTTTGTTAAACAATTTGTACTCAGATATACTTTATGCAAAATCTGATAGAATTATTTCCACAAATAGTTTTCATGCATTACAATAAGTGAAATTATGGAAAACACATTACTAATCCAAGTACACAAATAACGGAACTGACAATATTGGCATCCTTTATTATGAATGGATACTTGGAATACAACAAAACAAAATTCTAATGGTTGCTATGGAAGCTCAACAAACACTACAAACTCACACAAGAAACCCGGAATGATGCCAAGATATGATATCAACTACTATGAGCCTCTCCTATCCCTACTACGATCTACTCCAACACTGCAAATGGCCCTCCAACCCACTACAACCCTGACAGATCTGACCTGAATGGCCTACTACAACCACAAAACCCTCTTACATAGATCCTCACAGGACGCGGTTCGGCGTCAGGTGGGGACTCTCGGGACCAATGGAGTTTATCCATCAAGGACACCTTCATAAACCCTCATGCAAAAAAATTTGGACTGTAAATATCCTCGCAGGACAAACCTGTGAAACTAGTGGGGCCTCGTGAAACCCTCATCTTCAACCAACAAGGATGTCTTTGAAAAGATTCACTGAAACACTCCTAGTACCTACAAAGTTTGGGATTGGCCTCCTCCACAAAGTTTCACAATCTCTTTCATGAGATGATAAATCTCCAACCGAATACACACCCCAGATTGAAGCTCCATTGGAAATCCTGGATGGATTCCCCTCTTTTCTAGCTAAGGTGGATATTTCACCACAAAAACTAAATTGTAATGGTGGAAGTGTTTTGCTAAACCCTAATGAAACAATAGCTCTAATAGCACTCCAAAATGAGAGATAAAATCATAATCCCAAGTGAAGTGTCACCCCTCCTTTAATCCTTCTTTCATGCCTTCTAGAACTTTCCCTTTTTTGACTAAATCAAATATAACTTCTAGAACTTTCCCCTTTTTGACTAAATAAAATAACCCTTATTACCCTTTATCTTTCACTTTAAGATTAAAAGTCACTTTTAATAATGGTTAAGTAAATTATTAATCTAAAGTTACTTTATTTCCTTAATTTCACTTTAAATACATAACATCTCCTAACTAGGTGGCATTAAATAACCCCTTTTGACTTCTTTTTTCTTTACTGGCGATCCATGGGATTCTTTTCCATTGTCGAACAAGAGAATCCAAAAATGGGGACATGATAGGAGTGATTGTTGGTATTACCCTACCCTAATATTGTTTCTCTATATTCTTGTGTTGTTTATGATGTGAATTCATTTTGGTATTTTTCAAGCTTAAGGGTTTATTTATGAAGTTTAAGAGTTAGATCTAGTTTGTGACTCAATTTCAAGGGTTAAGGATCACAACATGATGAAAGTAGGGAAACAACAATGGAGAGAAACACATGAATGTATGTATTACATATATAATGGATGGAGGAAGAGGGTCACACATAACAAAATTTATTTTATTTATGACAATCAAAGACAACACTACAAAATAGATGTATGAACACTATCATGGATATTAACTAAGATGAAATTAGTTATAAAAACATCAAATGGTGGGATTTTGGTCATATGGAGCTTCATCTATGAGTGTTATTTATGAAGGTTTGGTTGTTAAATTATGTCATGAAGTGGCCCATTTGTTATGTATTTGGTGTGCATCATATTTTGATGCCTTAGCTATAACAAATGCATCAATTTTTTTTCACGAGTATAATTAATTTTTGATAAGTTAGCGAGTAAAGTATATACATGGTTGGGAAAATATACAAAGAGGAATGAATAATTTAATAATTTGTTTCACTTACTTCAAGTTCATCAAATACAATGTCTTTCTAGGGGACATGTGATGAACATTCTTGTTAAAGTCATGCCAACATTGTTACATGATTGGAAACATGATAATAGAAAGATGAATGAAATAGGAACAATTTTTCATGTCCAATTTTGAATCCATTTGTCTTTTGGTTATTACTAAATTAAAATCAATTGATTCAACAATTTCAAGAGGAACATATTGATATGACATCCATACTTATGCAATTATATGCACTTATTGAACTTCTTTGAAAGATGTATTTAGAGCTAATTCTCAACATGTTTCATATTTCTTGAAGAAATAAGGAAATGAAAATTTGCATTTTATTGATAGTACAAGTGCTTCAGATGTGGATTCATTAATATTTGAACCTATACTAAATTCACTTGGGTCTAGTAATATGTATGATTGTCTTCATTTAGGCAAAGAATTTAACCAAAAGTTGATTGATTATATTAATGACAAGTTTACAGATTTCCTTGTATTCAATGTAGCAAAAGTTTTCAGTCCCCATTGTTACTTTGAAGAAGATAATGAAATAGACTCTAAAATAAAATGTTGTTTAATATGTCTATGTGAAAATTTTGATATTGGAGACTTGCCAATAATTGATACTAAAAAATGTGAAGGAAAAATGGAAAGTTGTGTGGCCACTGTACATCAAGAATATCCAAAGAAAAGCATGTTTGGAGCATGGGAACAATGCATAGGTGAATCGTAGTGTGATTCTTTTCCAAATTTGATGAAATTGTGATAAATTATTCTTATTCTTCCAGCAAGTACTACTAGTTGTGAAAGAGTATTCTCGATATTGAACCATATACAAAGATGATATATATAGACTTTCTTTAGAAACTGTAGACACTTTAATGTTTTTATTGCTATGAACACCTTTGGAGTTTCATAAGGTAAATTGGAACACAATTTATGAAACTTGGACAGGAATGAAGTCCCATCGGCCACTTGCACTATGTTGAGTAAATTGTTGATGACACAACATTTTATTCAATGTTGTAATGCCTAGTGTTTTTGTAGTATAATATAATAATGTTAATACTATATGGTGGAGCCAAATATTTTCATCATGGCTCTAATAAGKGASTATATATTCAATGTCAATTGGKTTTAGCTTGGGTGGTTGGGAGGAATTATTGTTATCCTCCCCGCCCAGGTTCAATTCCTACAAGTTACATGTTGAGCTCATAATGTGTATATTTTTGTAATGGATTCAATCCCTATTATTGATTGACCTTGTGCACTAAATAATCTGGGGTTTACCCTGGGTACCATCCTCGAAATGAGGAGACGTACTTGAGGGTTTTCCCTAGGATTTGTAACCTAGAAAAAAAAAAGTGACTATATGTTCAATGGGACTTATATGGCAGTTATAACAAACCTTGTTGGATCTTCAATGCACATATTTAAGCATGCTAAAACAGTAGTTTGATATGAAGGAGAGAACAATTTTAAAATATCTCTTTATATTTTTTCAAATATATTAGTCTTCAAATTGTCCACAATTGCATTACAATTTACAATAACATATGCACTTGGAATATTTTATGCAATGTACACAATTTCATTACATATTACAATAACATATGCACTTGGAAGATTTTATGCAATGTACAATAATTGACATTTGAATGTTAGGTGAAAGTATGTTTCTCTTTACTTGTACATAAAATGGTTCTTTCTAACTCTCATAAATTCATTTCACTGTGATTAAGAGTTAACACAAGGAGGCCAATTATTCGGAGTAAAAAAAAATACATGAAAGTCATAACCAAAAACATAAAACACAAATGCGATGGGCTAAGTCAACAAAAGATCTATGGAACTAGTAACCTTTTATATTTTTAGCACTTATGCCATTTTTCCTTTTTTGGACAATGTATCGGATTTTTGTTTAAGACATGAAATGAGGTTAGGCATTTTTCTCTTATGTTACAAATGAATGTGTTGATTTGTTCAAAGCATTAAAAATTGGATGGATTTAGTTCTGTTTATTTTTTGAGATAGAGCACACTAAACTTTTTCCCATAGTAAAATCTCACAATTTCAATCAAAGTGTTCTAATGATTACAAAGAAAATCCATATTTGGTGTATTGATATTAGAGACATGTCATGCAATAGATGTGTAATGTATTAGGGATCAGTAATCTTGGCCATATATGTGATGTAACACCCCTTTTTCCCCAGCTTGTAAATATAATTATGTTATTTCCAAGAGACTATGGACAAATATTCTATGTATGAACCTTTGAAAGGAATGTGATGTAAATATTTATGTTTTTATTATAAAATAAATAAATAAATAAAATTGTTGAATAAATGTTGAAGGGGATTTTCCAAAAAAGATTATGATGCATGAGAGGGAAGGGTGAGGGGGGATAGTGATGGCTGAGATGACCCCTTCCATACCAGTACTATGTTGGTTTATAAATCCTCAGGCCAATAACAATCCTATGTCCCTGAGAAATTAATTACCAGTCAAGTTGGTAGTTGGGAGGTCCAACTCAAGAGTCAAAGAAGGGATGGGGCAGAGTACCCATATCGAAACTTCCTAACTTGACCCACGAAATCTTATTGTGGAAGGAAAAAAAAGATGGAAAAAGGGGGACATAAGACATAATAGAGACAAGTCTGGAGACCCCTGTCTGAGATAGAAGAGAAGTTTGGGTATTTTACTGAGCAGAGAAAGATATTCCTTTCATGGAATTATATTATGGCTCGGGGGTGGCCAGTTGTGAAAGTGTAAGAGAAACTGTGCCTACGGTTGGGTGGAGAGTGGCACACCCTTCAATAGTTGCTAGCAAATTCCCAAAGTTCAGATAAGTGTTTTAATGTATTTTTTCACCCTGATAGACTCCTATAATATTAATGATCCAGGAGGATCTAAGGAATGCTCATAGAGGTCCAGGGGATCCAAAACGATCATAGAGGTTGTAGGGGATCCATAAATTCTCAAAATTTGACTGTCTCAAATAGTCACAAAATAGCATCAATGTGTAGAGCTCACCGTCAACTTTCAAACGGTGCAAACGATAAGTCGAACAGAGATAGTATGAAAATGTTATAAGTGGTAAAAGATCTAGTCAACCAGGTCAAAGTACATGGTAAAAAATAGGTGACACATGTCACCATCGAAAGGGTGACACATGGCACATGGTTATTGGTAGCTGACTAGGAATATTGTACCTCTAGGTGGATGAATTTTAGGTTGGAAATTGGGAGAATGGTATGATGACATATGGAATTGGAGAGCCAATGAGAGGCTGACACATGGTGACCTTATTTGGTATGTGTTATATTATTTTCATGTGTGTGTGTGTGTCGCTGTTGTTTTTTCTATTTTAATGGATTTTTCTATTTTTAGCGGTTTTCTAAATTAATCCTAGATTAAGGGATTAGAGTTTTGGTAGCTACGAAATACCTAAAATATTGTGTATATTGTATTGTGAATGGTGAAATTAACACAATGAAGAGTTGAAAGGTCCGACACAAAGGAAGGTTGATTTTCTCTCGGTTAAGGGTTTCCAATGTAAATCTTTGTGTAATGTGTGTATGAGCCATTGATTAATTTATGTTTTGCTTAAGAATTTGTATGCATTGCTTTACTTGACAGGTTTAAAACTTACATGTAGTATTAGAGCTCATTTTTGGCTTGAGGGGGACACCTTTGTTGTTGAGGGTTTGGCTCAGTCTTGATAGATACAAGTTTATCTTGGGTCTGTGATAAACCTAGGTTTAGTGGGAGATTTTGCAGTGGTTATTTCAGTGTAGAAAGAGGAATGGCGAGCTCTTCTAGAATCGAGATTGAGAAGTTCAACGGTAAAAACTTTGAGCTATGGAAGTTCAAGATGGAGGACCTTCTTGTAGAAAAATAACAATAGATCATTGTGGATCCTAGTACACGACCTATTGATACGTAGTCTACTAGCACACAGTCTACTAGTACACAATATTTCGCTACACAAACTACTAGTACACAACCTACTGGTATGTCAAAGGAATATTGGGAGAAGTTGGATAGAAGAGAAATGAGTAATATTCAACTCTGCCTGGAAGATTCGGTGTTGTTGAATGTCTCAGGAGAATCTACAGACAAGGAACTATGGGATAAGTTAGGTAATGTGTATCAATCAAAGTCCCTGGTAAAAAAGTTCTTTCTTCGAAATAAGTTGTATCATCTTAGGATGGAAGATGGAGATTCTGTGACAGAGCATCTAAATTCCTTTAATACTCTAGTAACTCAACTTGTCTCTGTTAATATTATGATTGCAAAAGAAGATAAGTTTATTAATTTGTTATGTTCTTTTCCAGACTCTTTGGATAATCTAGTTGTAGCAATTGGTAGTACCACTCAATCTACATTGAAGTATGAGGATGTAGTTGCATTCTTGTTATCTAAAGAGATGAGATGGAAAAGCATGGATGGTCATAGCACAGATGCTTTATTTGTAAGAGATCGTACCCAAGACAAGAACCATGGTAGGTCTTCAGGGGAGAGATCTAAATCTAATGGTAGATCTTAGTCTCTAGGAAAATCTTTGAGGAAATGTTGGAAGTGTGGTAAAGCAGGGCATTATAAGAAATATTGCAAGTCTAAGAAGGTTGATAAACCAAAGGGATATGATAATTCCTCTTCAACAGAGGCAAAAACCTCCACTAAAGAAGGAGGTGATTTTACATGGCATCTACATGTATACATCCAGACCGTGGTGTATGGTTGATGGAATCAGGTGTGTCATATCATATGACTCCTCATAGGGAGTGGTTCTCTGAATATGAAAAATGTAATGGTGGTGATGTATTCCTAGGAGATTACTCGACATCCAAAATCATGGGACGTGGAAGGGTTAAGTTATTGCTAAAACATGGAAGGATTAGAAATATCCCTGGGGTTCTTCACATTCCAAAACTAGCCAGGATCCTAATATTTTTAAGCAATTTGGATGATGCAGGTGTGGATATTGTATTGGGAAAGGGAACTTGCAAGATGGTATGAGGAGAAATGGTGTTGATGATGGGAGTTTGGTGTGGAACTTTGTACAAGTTGTTGGGAGGCACTTATACTAATGTGTGTAACAGTTATTTTTTCCCTAAGTAAAGAAATAAAGAAGACAAGACCAATATTGTCCTTGGAAAGAAGACCATGATGTGGCCTCAAAGACTAGGGCATATTGGAGAAAAGGACCTTCGAACACTACACGGTAAAGCTATGGTTGAAGGTATGTCTAATGTCACTCTAGATTTTGATTTATGTGAACATTGCATATATGGTAAAGAGAATCGAGTAACATTCCCTTCTAGTGCTACAAGAGCAAAGGGGAACTTAGAGTTGATACACGGTGATGTGTTTGGACCTGTTCTTGTTCCATCACTAGGTAAATCTGTGTATTATGTTTCATTCATAGATGATTTCTCAAGGAACACGTGGATTTATTTTCTTAGAAAGAAATATGAGGTATTTTATAAATTTAAAGAGTTTAAGGCTCTGGTAGAAAATCAGACAAAGAATAAAATAAACGTATTGAGGACAGATAATGGTGGAGAATTATGCGGAAATGAATTCAAAGAATTCTATAATAAGTGTGGTATAGCAAGGCAGAAAACTACTCCATACACACCTCAACAGAATGGAGTTGCAGAAAGGATGAACAGGACACTAATGTAAAAACAAGGAGCATGTTTAGTGGTGTCGAGTTAGGATAGGAATTATGGGTAGAGGCAGTGGGTACAACATGTTACCTTGTCAATCAATCACCCTCATAAGCACTGGATGATAAAGCTCCACACGAGGTATGGAATGGTAAGAAACCCTCTCTTTAACATCTCAGAGTGTTTGGTTGTTATTATTATGTACATGTTCCAAAGGAAAATAGGAGTAACCTGGATAATAAAGTTGAAAAGTGTATCTTTATTAGTTATAAATATGGTGTGAAAGGTTATAAGCTTTGGAACCTAGAAACTAAGAAGATTGTTTACAGTCATGATGTTGTTTTTAGAGAGGTGAAATATGTTCCCAAACAGGAATTCCTACCAAGGCAAGAAGAACTTGAGAAAATAGAGTTTGAGTTGGATGATGCAAAATCTGAATCAACTGAAGAAGAAGAAGAATCGCATACCCCAGTATTGAGGAGATCAGTGAGGGAAAGAAGGAAACCAAAAGGGTATAGTCCACCTGATTCTTATTCTAATTTTTCTTTATCTATTACTGATGATGATCCCAGAACTATCAAAGAAGCAGTGAATTCAGAGGATAGTAAACTCTAGAAGAAGGCCATGGTTGAAGAAATGGATGTCTTGCATAAGAATGAGGCATGGGATCTAGTTGAGTTGCCATCTAGAAGAAAATATGTTGGTATAAAATGGTTGTTTAAGAAGAAGTTTAATGTAGAAGGAAAAGTGGATAAATACAAATCTTGGTTAGTAGAAAAAGTTATTCCCAGGTAGAGGGAATTGAATTTGGTGAGATTTTTTCTCCTATTGCCAAGTTAACTTATGTTATATTTATTTTATCTATTGTTGTTGCTTTTGATATTGAAGTGGAACAGATGGATGTGAAGAAAACGTCCCTGCATGGGGCTCTGGAAGAATAAATCTACATGAAGCAGCCAAAAGGCTTTGTAGTGAAGGGAAAGAAAGAGTTGGTATGTAATCTAAATAAGTCACTATATGGTTTGAAGCAATCACCTAGGATGTGGTACCAAAAGTTTGACACATACATCCTTGGATTGGGATTTGTGAGAAGCAGGGTTGATCACTATGTACATTCCAAGAAGGTTGGTAATCACTTCATTTATGTAGTGTTGTATGTTAATGACATGTTGTTGGTAGGAAATAACATGGATGTTATCAAGGAGGTGAAATTGCATCTATCCTCCAAATTTGACATGAAGTATCTCGGTGTTGCTAACTTCATCCTGGGAATGGAGATTAAAAAAGATCGTGCAAATAGGAAACTCTAGTTGAATCAGAGAAAATATGTTGAGATGATATTGCAGAGGTTTAACATGCATGGAAGTAAACCGGTCAAGTTTCCTATTCCTATAGGTGTAAAGTTATATGCAGATCAATGTCCCAAGACATAGGAAGAAGAAGAGGATGTGTCCCATGTTTTGTATGCCAGTGCAGTTGGAAGTTTGATGTATGTAATGGTATGTACTAAAGCGTACATTGCACATGCAATGGGAGTTTTGAGAAGGTATATGTAAAAACCAAGGAAGGAGCATTGGACAGTAGTAAAAAGGGTCTTCAGGTATTTGCGTGGAACTACCGGTTATGGATTGTTCTACCAAGGAAGACCATGATTGGACAGACTGTTGGACATACATGGGTTTGTTGATGCAGACTAGGATGGAGATTTGGATCTAAAAAGATCTACAAGAGGGTATGTGTTTAACCTATTTGGAGGAGCAATCAGTTAGATGAGAAAAATATAGGTTGTAGTGGCACTCTCAACTACAGAATTTGAATACATGGCAGCCACTCATGCAAGAAAGGAAGTACTATGGTTACAGAGATTGTGTTCAAGTATTGGGTTGGTACAACAAGCAGTGAGATTAGATTATGATAGTCAGAGTAAAATATTCTTGGCAAAGAACCCTGCTTATCATTCAAAGACAAATCATATTTATGTTCAGTATCACTTTGTGAGAGACATGGTTGAAGAAAAGAAGGTGTTGTTGGAAAAGGTTGACACTTTGAAGAATGTTGCAGATTCATTGGCAAAGTTTGTGAGCGCAGAGATGTTCTCCTGGTGTAGAGTAACAATGGGCATTGTTTCCCTTGATTGTTTATTATCTAATCCTGTGAACCCTTGTATGCAAAGAAAACAACAAGTGGAAGAATGTTGGGTATGTTTTATATTCTTTGCATGTGTGTGTGTGGGCATGGTTTTTTCTATTTTAGCGAATTTACTATTTTTATCGATTTTCTAAATTAATCTCGGATTAAGGGATTAGGGTTTTGGTAGCTACGAAATACCTAAAATATTGTATATATTGTATTATGAATGGTGAAATTAACACAATGAAGAGTTGAAAGGTGTGATACCAAGGAAGGTTGGTTTTCTCATGGTTAAGGGTTTCCAGTGTAAATCTCTGTCTACTGTGTGTATGAGCCATTGATTAATTTCAGTTTTTCTTAAGAATTTGTATTCATTGCTTTACTTCACAAGTTTAAAACTTACAGACCTTCGATTGGCCAATATTGGTTAATGTATGTTAAAATTATGGAGTCGGCAGGGGTCGAACCCGTGACCTCCATAACCTCCCAAAGGTCTAACATGGCCCTCCATTACCAATACGCCACCATATGTTTCTTAACTATTATATGTTGTAAATTTTATTTGAATTAGTGTTAAGTTCCATGTGGAAGGGGAAAGGGTCGAGGAATATCCCCCAGCCCCCGGTTTAAATGTTATACCACACGATCGTTCCATAAAGTCTGTTGGGGGTTTTAAAACCATACACGAAACATTCGCACGGGAGTATATACTATATATAGTATATAGTTTCAACTATATACTATATATATATAGTTTAAAATTTTAACCAGCAACAGAAATGCCAAGGGTCACGGGGAATAGAACCCTCGACCTATGCCATTTTAACCTGAGACTAAACCATTATACCAATGGCCCATTTTTTATGGGATACTCACTAAATATAGCATTAAGTTTCCAAATTTTGCATGGAGGAGGTTGGAGGCTCGGGCCTATATATTGGGCACAGACCTCATTGCATTACATGCATCCCAATGCACATATTTTGAGGCTTGCATGAATATTGAGGTGGAACAGTTTCCAGTTTAGGTTGCATACTTTGAGATTGTACGAATGTCTTGATTTTCATTCCAAGAAGAGATTAAATATGGTGTCTCGTAAATTGTGCCATGAGGTATAATGATAGCACCTAGGCAACTTTATACTCCTTTTTCACAATTTTTCGCAAGGATCATGAATTTGAGGTCTATTTTGTGATTTGAAGTCATTTGTAAAAATATTCTTTCAATTTTGCATTAATGAGAATTTAATACATTGCTTTACATGTTGAAGAGGGTGTAATTGAGATAGTTTGGAAATTAGTCGACTTAATAGTCAAAATTCTCATAATTTCACAAGGATTTCAATGGTGAAGTTATTTTCTTATTTTGAGTAATGGAATTTAAGAGCATACATTAAATTGGCATATGTGTTTACATGTGATATTGATATTTGAGATGGAGAAAGCAGTTTTTATTGGCTTGAAGGGAACTTAAAGATGAAACAAAAGCATGTAATCTCTATGTAATTTGAGTTCTTTTATTTTTTCGTGTGTCATCTCATCATTCAACAAACTAATCATCAGTTTATGAGTTTTTGGGTAAAAATCACATCATCATAATTATGCAAACCACCCTAGACATCCAAAAACCTAACCCTAGGAGATGAAGCGCCAAAAGTCATGTGGGCCCCGTTTGGGTAAGTGAGTACATCAACTTCCCGGGGTCGTAACTTTTGCATACGATCTTCGTTTTAGGCGTGTGATAGCTCGTTGGAAAGGTATCATCGAGGAGATTCATTTTGGGGGCTCAATCATTCCTTAAGCTATCATTGAGAACCTTTATCTAGAAAAACCTTCATTTGGGCCCTCAAAATGGCCCCAGAAGTTAAAACCTACTAAAAATAGTAAATTGCCAAAATTGCCAGAAAACTATTTTGAGCCATTTGGAAAAGGTGGGTGGCCACCGATATCCACCTAGATCAATCCTCCCTCATTAGGAAGCAATGGTCCCCATTTCGTTGAGTTCCCGGGGGAGAGGAAAAAGCAATTTTTGAATTTTCATCTTGGTGAGATGTTTGTCTTGCTGGAGACGTCACGCTGCTCAGTTTGTGGAAATTTGTCATGAATTTGTTGAGGTTAGGGCTGTTCAACAAGTCGAGATACATGAGAGGATGATGTGCAGAAGGAATCTTTGCATTTTTCTGCAGCCTTGTCGACCTGCTTCTGTTGGATAGAAGGTGCTTGGGGCAAGGCTATAGTGGTTGCAGTGTCATTTTGTTCTCCTTTTGAACAGATCGTGAAGAAGCTGAATTTTGCAGTATGAGATACTGCCTTGCGGCACTTTTTAGTTGGAACAGTATTCGGAACTACCTCTAGTATTCTGTAGAGATGACCCCCCAAAGTGACAATGACACTACGAGGTCGAGACTCATAAATAGCACGGCGCTTCCACATATATGGCTGGCCCAAGAGAGCATCACATACATCTAGTGGGGCAACATCACATAATACCTCATCCTTGAAGGGTTGGATGCCATATGACAATCGACACTGCTGGATGAAATGAAGATCTCATCCTTGGCAAAGCCACTTGATATTGTTTTGTTACGTGTGTGGTGTTGTTGACAATCCCAACTGTTTGACAACCTCTGCTGAGTTGAGGTTCTTCTGGCTTCCGCTATCAACAATAAAATGTAGCGGGGTCCCCTTCACCCACATTTGTGAATGAAAAAGGTTCTCCCCCTCTTCAAGATCTGTTGGTTCTTCTGGTTGAATTGTTGCAGTCGCGACAATAGCAGTGGGGTCTGCGTCAATGATCTGTCCTTTACCAGTATTTTCATAATCAAATTCTGAATCAGCATTCGGA
>JASDQU010102919.1:88034-116703 GCA_032191745.1 Picea mariana | reverse complement strand
GATGCACTTGCAGGACACCTTCTTGTTCCACCACCTAAATCACATTCCAATCGATAACATGATTAGCATCTGGTATATATTTCTTAAGAAATGAAACATGAAACACATTATGTACAATCATGGATGCAGGTAATGCAAGCATATATGCAACTGGCCCAATCCTTTCCAGGATTTCAAATGGCCCACAAAATCTGGCTGCCAACTTGGCGCAACTTCCCATCTTTAGGGAACTCCTGTTAGATTTCACTTTAAGGAAAACATGATCACCCACTTTGAACTCTCTGTGGGTTCAATTCTTATCAGCATAAATTTTCTGCCTGTCTTGGTCAGCTTTCAAATTCTGCTTAATTTTTATCATTTGGTCCTCCATCTCCTTGAGCAACTCTGGCCCAACTATTGTTCTATCACCTGGATTATCCCAGCTCACTGGAGTATTGCACTTTCTTCCATAAAGTGCTTCAAATGGGCTTATCTTCAATGATGCATGATACCCATTGTTGTAGGCGAATTCTACCAAGTGTAGGTAGTCTTCCCATCTTGATGGTTTGTCCATCACATACATTCTTAGTATGTCTTCTATTACTCTGTTCACCCTCTCTGTCTGTCCATCAGACTGAGTATGATAAGCTATACTAAAGTTCAGATTCATTATGAATCCTTTGAACAATCCTTTCCAGAAATTTGAGGTGAATTTCAGGTCTCTGTCGAACACAATCGTCTTAGGAATTTTTTGCAATCGTGCCACTTCCCTTATGAAAATATCAGCAACATCTGCTTCCTTGTGAGTAGTTTTTAGTGGAATAAAATGGGCAGATTTTGTAAACTTTTCCACCACCACCATGATCGAATCATGCAGCTTGGTCGTTCTAGGCAATCCCGTAACAAAATCTATCATTACTACTTCCCACTTCCACTCGGGAATGGGTAAAGGTTGCAGCAACCCTGCTAGGTGCCTATGCTCATCTTTAATTTTCTGGCACTCCATACATCTGGCGATGTATTCAACAATATCTCTCTTCATACCCAGCCAAAAGTAATGGCTCTTGACCGTTGCTACTGTTTTTTGATATCCAGGGTGCCCTGCATAAGGCACATTATGCATCTCCTGTAAAATCATATGTTTCAAGCACTGGACATTGGGTACAAAAATTTTGTTCTTATACAACAGTAGTCCATCTGTTTCCAATTTATAAATTTCCATCTTTTGTGGCATCTTACCCTACTATATCTTGGCTACCAATTCTCTGTACTGCAAATCTACATTCATAGCCTCCAGAATTCTGCTTTTAATATCAGTCTGATACATGCTAATGGATGTAGCATGTAATTCATGCACCCTCCTGCTGAGTGCATCAGCCACTTTATTCTCCTTTCCTTTGATATGCTTGATCTCGAAGTCATACTCACATAGAAATTCCAGCCACCTACTTTGTCTATCATTTAAGGTTGGATGATCAAACAAATATTTCATAGCATTATGGTTTGTTCTGATTTCAAATATTCTCCCCATGAGGTAATGCCTCCATTTCTTTAGAGCATGAACTATGGCTGCCAACTCCAAGTCATGGGTTGCATAGTTCTTCTCATGCTCTTTTAATTTCCTAGACTCATAACAGATTATGAATTCGTTCTGACTGAGGACCCCTCCCAGTCCTTCTTTGCATGCATCAGTGCATACTATGAAATCTTCATTTGGATCTACAATCCTCAGAATTGGAGCACTGGTTAACAACTGCTTCAATCGCTGGAAACTTTCCTCACATCCCTCTGTCCAGTGAAACTGTTTCCCCTTTCTTTGTAAGGAAGTGATAGGGTGAGCTATCTTGGAAAACCCTGCGATGAACCTTCATTAATAATCAGCCAATCCCATGAAGGATCTAACTTCCGTTACGTTCCTTGGCACTGACCATTCTCTAATGGCTTCAATCTTCTCAGGGTCTACCGCTATCCCATCCTTCGAGATAATATGTCCCCAGTAATGGATCTGTTCTTGATAAAACAAGCACTTGCTCAGCTTGGCATACAGTTGGTTCTCTCTTAGCACCTGCAACACCATCCTCAGATGTTGTTTGTGTTCTTCTTTGATCCTGGAATACACCAGAATGTCATCCAGGAAGATGATGACAAACTTGTCTAGATAGTCCCTGAATACTCCATTCATCAAGCTCATAAAAATAGCGGGTGCATTTGACAGTCCAAATGGCACCACTGTGAACTCGTAATGACCATACCTTGTTCTAAAGGTGGTCTTGTTGATGTATTCATATTATATTCTTACTTGGTGATATCCCGATCTTAGATCTATTTTCGAAAAGATCTTTTCATCCTTCAATTGATTGAAGAGATCATCAATCTTCGGTATAGGATACTTGTTCTTCACCGTTACTTTGTTCAATTACCTGAAATCGATGCACAATCTCAGCATTCTGTCCTTCTTATTTACGAAAAGGATTGGGGCACCCCAAGGCAAAACGCTTGGGTGTATATACCCCTTCTTCAGAAGTTCTTCAAGCTGCAGTTGCAACTCTTTCAGTTCTGGCGCACTCATCCTGTACAGAGCCTTTGACACTGGAGTTGCTCCAGGCATCAAGTTCACAGAGAAATTGAAATCCCTTTTTGGAGGTAGTCCAGGTACTTTCTGGAATACATCTTCGAACTCTTTAAGTACCTCATGATCCTCAATACTTGACACCTTGTCCTTAGGATTTTCCCCCACATGGGCTGCAAATAATTGACATCCTTTTCTGTAGCACTTCTTCAGCTACATTGTTGATATTTCTCTAACAGTAACAGCTCTAGGAATTCCTTGGACGGCTCTCTAATTCCCTTCTTCATCTAAGCAATTGAATGCCTTGTTTTGATAGTCCAAGATGGCATGGTGTTGGTCCAACCAGTCCATCCCCATTAGACAGTCATAAGAGCCTAATGACAGAATGTTCAAATCGGCCTTCATGCTCAGTCCATTCATGTCTACAGGACAGGACTTGACTAACTCCGTGACTTTCCTCTTGGTTTCTGTAGCTAGCTGCACTAACCAAGACTTTTCATGTTTGCTTCTTATCAAATGCAAACTTTCTACCACTCTAGGGTCTATATAACTATGGCTAGCCCTTGAATCAACTAAAATAGTAAATGGTTGGTTTTTTATCATACCTTCTACTTCAATCATGTGTGACTGATACTTAGCTTGCTTGTTGTACAGGGCTATGTAGATCCTTGGAATTCTACTGCCCATGTCCTCCATTGTTTCATCTTACTGAACTTTGTGGAGAACTCTTAATTTATCATTTCTATGGGGGCAATCTCTGTACCTATGGTTTTCTTTACAACCCCAACATTCCATAAGTGGCAGCCTTGACATTTTCCCACTCACTTCAACCTTCCTGGGCTCTCTAAGAGACGGTTGTTCTTGAGGACTGTTTCTGAAAAAGGGTGGTTTATTTCCCTTCTACCTCTGTTCTTTCTTGAACTTTTTCTGGTCATCCCAAGCCTTCTGAAAGGTAGGATTTTATCTTTGTTGTTCAAATAAGCACTTCGCTCTTCTTATCGTTTCTTCCATATTCTTTGGGTCATCATACTGAATCTTATCCCCAATAGGAGGCGGTAATCCACTCAGGTACCTCTGAATCTTGACAAACTCATCTTTGATGAACGGAACATACTTTAGTAATTCCAAAAACTTTCATTCATACTCATCAATGGTCTTGTTGTCCAGCTTGAGTTCAAAGAACTCTTTCATATTTTTTTCATAATATCTTTAAGTTAAGTATTTCCTCTCAAAATACCTCTTGAATTCTTGCCATGTGATGTCCCTTTCCCTGATGTGTTGCACCTGCACAAGTTGATCCCACCACATGGATGCCTTTCCCTTCAGTTGATACATGGCAATCCTGCCCTCTACATGAGAGGAGTAATTCTGCAATTGAAAGTATTTCCTCATACCCAGCAACTAGGTTTTGACATCTTCCTCCTTCTTATGTTCTCCATCGAACGTTGGAGGCTTGATCTTGTTCATTTCCCCTTTCAATTCATCCATCCCAGATCTCTTGTGTTTCTGGTAGGAGATGGGCTTGAACTACTGTGTGCTTCCCTAGTGGAATGCTTTGGGGAACGACGATGATGTCTGCTGACATTCCTTGAGCTTCTTTTCCTCTCAGAGGTCCTGCGACTCTCTGTCTTTCTTGAGTCACTCTCCTTTTTCAATTTCTTTTCTATTATTTCTAGATTCTTCAACATCCTTAAGTTGAATTCACCCTGCCTATCCCTGACTTTCATGAGCTTTCAGCTATCAGCTAGGCGAGCCTGGGCATCTTTTTGCAATCTTTCAATGATTTTCATCATATGTCCTTCCTTATCCATCTCTTTTCCTTTCCCATTAGATTTTTACCCTTTGAATCCCAAGTTGACATTCCTTCCTTCTCTTTCGTTCTCTGAATTGGAGGCAATCCGCACCTCTTCCATTCTCTACTCTCAACGACAACCCTATTCGGTTCTGGCACTTGCTAAGCTTCTGCAAACACACGTGCAAACAATAGGGATTTGTCAGGTCGTCATTCTTAGCAAATTCCACACATTAAAAACTATTTCGATTTAAGAAAATGCTCGACTTTACAAATTTTCTGAGTTCTGCTAGGCTCTGTAATTTTCGGGTGATATCTCCCTCTTTCTCCCTACCCTTGTAACCAAAGGTCGTGACCAATTCTAGACTACTAGGTGCTACTTGGGCTTTCGACCTTCGAAGAGTTTAAGGTACACACATCTATCTCTCGAAGTTTCGATTTATCGAATTCGCGTAAATCGGGTGGATCAACGGTCCACGTTTACCCAACATCCACTATGGTTCTTCCGTCTTCGAATATTTCAGGACTTTAGAACTTTGGGTTTCGGGTTTTCGGTAACCAGGAGTTCATGATGCAGCGACTCCAAATCTCTTGTCACTTCAATCCCCGAATTCCAATACACGATTTCTTGTACGAGATCCAACGATCCTCGATGATTTCAATCTAAAAGTCCAGATCTTTTCAGAGTTTCATGAATCGGGAGTTCACGATGCAGCGACTCCAAATCTCTTGTCACTTCAATCCCTGAATTCTGATATGGAATTCATGTATGAGATCAACGAATGTGAGCTACCCTGATCCGATGATCCAGATCTCTCCGACGCTTACACCTATCAAGCTCTTTAGCCCTAACTTCCTCACTAATTGGCTAGATCCAATGGCTCACAGGATTTTGGTACTTTTTCCTGGAAGCGCTCCACCGTCCGATTCTACCCTTGTTAATCTCTTTCGTGATTTGGGACTTGGAGTGACCAAGAATTTGGCCTACACTCCAAGTTCACGATCCCTGAATTCACGAAATGATCCAACGGTTCAAACCAACCACGATCAACGACCCACGTTTATTCTGGATCCTAGGGTGGTGAGTTTCTCCATACACTAACCACCTTGCAACTTATGGCTATCTTACGGTCCTCGCGATTTCGCGAGTTCTCCACAGAGAATTCTGACCGTCCAACTCTACTTCTCAAGGACTTCTGGCCAATGACTTGGTACCCTCCTTTTGAACTTTCATCTACTTGATCCAACACTTCTGGTGTGGAGTTCTCTCTCTCCCTGTGGCCATATACCACGCCAGCTGTAGTTTTATAATACCGCTACACCTCCTGAGCTTTGTAACATGGTCAAGTAGTCTGTTGACACTCAGAAACATTCTGAGGTCTGAAATTAGTCCTCCAGACACAATTTCTTCCCAAAACCTTGATTCAAAGACCACTTATCCATCCCATCCAGGCTCAGCATTGAAACTAGCCTATGATACCATATTCTAACATTCCCAACCATCAACCCCACGGTCGGGCCAATGCTACTACACGGAAAAACACTTATGTAACACATTATGCATTCTAATGAACTTAATATGCTTAATTACAGTTAAACATAGAATTACTGCTAGCATTTCAGAGTTAATGGAAATCACAATAATTCATATGCACAACAAAATACATGATAACATTGCAAGAATCACAGGTATGCAATTTAATTAATTACAGAATTACAAAACATAGTGACACTTATCTTTGAAACTGTCACACACCACCAACTCCGTATAGACCTTCCATGAAACTCCCAGCCTTAGACCATGCTGCTCATCACTCTCAGCAGTAGGTCACCCCCGAGCTAGGACTAAGCTCCATCGGGTAAGGAATCCTAGGCTAGGTAAGGTTTACAAGAAGAATACACGTAAAAAAAGGAGGATTCTCTCCCAAAAACCACTTATGCCCACTGCCCACAGACTCTCCTTCCCCACATGTCTATCCCACCCTAGGAGTATACACCTTCTCTGTCACCTAGACAGTCCTTCGGCTGCTAACCTCCCTTGCCTTGGGCTTCAGCAACAGACCGAACCAAAAATCTTTGAGCTCTATGGCAGCTACAGGGTTCCTTCCAGGAGCTCTCTCCTTCCTCTGCACACTCTCTCACCTGGAGAGAGTCGCTCATAGGCTTGGTAAAACCTGCCTCTTCAACAACAATCACCTCCCTCACCTGGAGAGAGGTTACACACAGGTCATACAACCATTTTCCTTAATCTCGTTCCCGTACAAAGCAGAAAAACAACAAGGCTCAGCAACGAACATACAATAGCAGCAAACCACACCCAGCCAAGAACTAAGTGGCCGCCATAGTCAACTGGGACAACAAACACGGGTTTCCCAAACATATGACAGACAGACGCTTCAACCCAACCAGGCTCAACAATTACGGGACATTTAGTTTTCCCAACCATCCATACAGAATAGACTCACAGTTTTGGGTTTCGGGTATGCCTGATAAGAAATCCACGCGAAGGTCGAACACAGACTCGATGGTTTTGACAGAGGGTGTACCAACTCCTCCAAAAATCAACACAGGCCTTTTTTGGTTTTCATAGTTGCATGAGGGTATTCTTGCAGAGGTCATACGGGATTCCCGATTCAGACAATTGACGGTAGAATGGAGAAGGAACCCCCATCATGGCTCAACTCAACAGTTTTAATTGCATGCACTTGGGTTGACACTTGTCACCCATGAAGCTTGTTCCTTCCCATTTGGAAGTCACTCATCCTTCCAAATAAATTAGGATAAAACATCACATTTACACAGCTTTGGAATAGTAATAATTTAATATTGTTCTCAAGGGTTTAAGCCCCCTCAGCTTAGCCCCTCTTCCAACCTCTCACCCCCCTCTCCCTTACCCAGGCTTTGTGGATTCTTAGTCCCCCATCACTCATTCATCGTGTTCGGTCCACACACAGAGATGTTTTGTATTAATACTGTGCATAATTACATATACAAAAAATCAGGCTCCTAGCCTTCAACACTTAGGCTCCCTGGCCTAATAACACATAATCCCACTAGCTTATATGACTTGGCTCACTAGCCTATAAAACATAATTACAATTCATAATGAAAGCTTTATACTTCTTAGACATGATTTACAATAGGGCTCGGCCTTGGGGACATTACAATGTCTATAATTGTTTAAGCATAGTAACAACTGATTCACCCCCCCTCTCAATTATAACAGGGTCTCGCAGGAAATAAACCAATAGGAGTACCTAAAACTATCGCAGAGGTGAAGAGGAAGTTAATCAATGAATTTCAAAATCCAAGTTTAGAATACCAGTTCATGAATGAGATGATAAAGATTAAGCAGAAACCATGAGAATTAGTCTGGGAATTGGGCCAGAAGTTCAAGAGGATAAAAGGGAAGTTAAAGTACACTATTACTAATACACAACATAGACCCTTGTTTGTTAATTTTATGTTGCCACACTTGAAGTATCCTTTAAGACAACAAAAACTCCAAAGTCAATATGAGGCTCTGCAGGAAGCCTTACAGCTAGAGGAAAATCAATACAAGCATACATATCCAGCTATGTAAGAGATGAAGAAAGTTCCTGAGAACTTAACATTCTAGTTGAATTAGAACAAAGGAAAGGAGAAAAGAGAATATGTCTAGTGTAGAATGTGCAGGACAGAAGGCCATCACAAGAATGAGTGTCCATTATTTACGTAGTATATTGGAGTGGGTATTCCAAATCCTTTAGATTGAGGAGGACCATGGTGTGATATTTGCAAAACACATGGGCGTGATCCCTATCAATTCCCCCTTATGCAGAAGTATCAGAAAATACCAAAGAGTACGTTTTGTAATTTTTTTAAGTCAGTTGGACATGAAAACAAGAATTGTAGAACCTTGGAAATGATGAAAGAAAGGATTGCAGATACATACAGAGTGTAGGATGAACATGTAATAGGACAATATGCACAGCATCTGTAGTATAACAACGCACAACAGTCGCAGTATAAAAACACTCAACAACCACAGTATAATCTCGTGCAACATTTTCAAGCACAACCACAGTAAAATAATGTGTAATAGTTTGGAGCACCACCACAACAGTGTGTATCACTGCCACAATACAATAATTCACAACCACGATATAATTAGGGACCCCAGTGCAATACACCATGCAAAGATAATCAGGGAAATAGAGGAGGGGGTCGTGGAGGAAGAGGCTTTGGAGGAGGTTGAGGACCAGTAGTTTTTCATAATTGTTAGAAACCATGGCACTATGCAAGAGACTTCCCATAGCCATCTACGACATGTATGTATTGTCGCGCAACCAACCATGAAACAGAATATTTTCCCACAATCTTGATAAAAAATACATAATAAGAGGAACCAGACCAATCAGAATGTGCAATGGATCAAGGTGGAAAACAGAGAAGAGGACGGGAAGAAGATTAACATACTTACTCGAGGTGGATCAAAGATAGGAGAAAATGCATCCAATGAGGTTCAGGACCAGTACTAGTCGGTCGGGAAGAATACAACACCTGAACAAAATTTTGATGCACGCAAAGAGAAAGAGATATTTAAAGAAGCTAGGAAGGAGATTTTGAAAGAAAATATTATGTCTACTTCGGGAAAAAAACCAGAAGATGAGATACCAATGTATGACATAACTTCATTATTTTATTAGACCAATCAAGATAATTCTTCAGACCAAGTAAGTAACTTAAGAATCTTTTTCAGGTCATGTGTAAAAATTTTGAATGATGAAAATTCCTTACAAGTACTGCAGAATTTGTTAGAAAAGTGTAATTCTAGGGAAGAAGGGTTAAAAAGAGTAAATTGGGTCTGTAAGAAGAGAAGAACCAGCAGGGAATTCAGAATGAATGCCAACATAGGAGATTTCAATATGGGGGATATCATACTAGACTTAGGATATGAAGTCAATGCTCCACCAAAGAAGACTTGGGAAGCTATGGGAGAACCTCAACTGGGGTATTAACCTATTCAGTTGAAGTTGGAAAATCAGCACAAAGTGGTGCCAACCGGCAGGTTGAAGGGGATTCCAGTAGATTTAGATGGTGTGTGCACCATGGAAGACTTTGAAGTCATTGACATAGTGGAAAACACTTCTCCATAACCAACATTGGTAGTTCTGGATTGGGATTTTGATAACCAAGCTATTATCAATTTTAAGACAAGAAAGATGATCTTTGAATCAGAGGAATACAGATTTATTTCATCATTGGATCCCTCAGAAGGAGGAAGGTATGTGGAACCCTTGATAGATAATATTCTTACAGATAATATATACAGAACTTTTACACGTGAAGAGGATTATATCAACCCAACTGCAGATAACATGCTCAGTTGGAGGAGTACTAGTTCTTGTTCTTAAAACTATGACATAAGACTGGAAAAATGGAAGCAATGACTACATGAATTATATACTAGGAGATTTTCAAGAAAGATGAATGCACTGAGATGGATTGGTTCAGAGGTAAGAGAGCCTCCTACCTTTTATGGTATGAATGAATTAGAATATTTTTTAATGAAATTTGAACTAGAATTAGTAGAAAGTCAGAGACTATCAGTATTATATATTTCTTTAAAAGATACACTTTCAAGATGGTTGGGTACACACAAGGAAAATATCAACATTTGGTTTCAATGCAAAAGGTTACTGTGCATCAGATTCGGCGCAGAGCAAGAGCATATATATGAGAAGAAATATGATGGATTTGGAAAACCTCAAGAACATGTAGATAAGTGCATAGTTCAATAGAGATTAGTACCATCAAAAGAATGGACACACCATTTAATTCACACACTAGAAGGAATTCCAAAGAATTGGTACACAGAACAGGAACAACGTAGATAAATTGCTAACTGGGAAGATATACAACATAATTCTATAGTTACATTTTCCTTTGAGCATGATAGTCTAGAGATAGATACAATGATGAAAGTGGTAAGAGACAAGATATTTGAAGAACCAGAATTTGAAATAAACCCAGCATATCAGAAGCAGGCTAGACAAACAGTTAAACACTTGCTACATTATTATCATGTCACAGAAAAAGAAGATCTAACAGAAGATAATCCACGCAATATACATATCCCATAAGTGGAAGGTGAAAAGGTAGTAGAAGGTCCCAATCTAGATTCATAAGATTATGTTGCACCATTAAAAATCAATAAGGTCAACATTGGAACTGCATGAAACCCAAAAATGACAAGTATTGGAGATTATTGGTATAATTAGACAGTAGAAAGGATCACATAATTATTGTGTGAATACAGTGACTTATTCCCAAAAACATTCTCACAGATGAAGGGATTAGTAGGAGAGCTAGGAGAGATAAATATCCCTTTGAAGCCAGAAGCAAGACCTATCAAACAGAGACCTTACATATTGAATCCAATATACAAATATAAGGTAAAGGTAGAAATTGACAAGCTGCTAGAAGTTTGTGTCATAAAACCTGTAGAAGAGTCAGAATGGATCAATCCTTGCTAGCGGGAAAATCTCCCCTTTAACTACACCAGTGTTTAAGATGTAAATAGAGTGAATGACTATCTAAAAGTCAATCAATTTTATATTCTACCCCAAACNAAAAAAAAAAAAAAAAAAAGCAATCAGAGAAGAGATCGGGTAATTGTACATTTGATCCCACATATGGTGATGATCTCCTCAAGCTTGGTAGTTCCAATGACAGCATGTCTTCTCCCAAGGTTGACCTACATCCAAAGATAGGAAAAAAAGGACTACAAGCATGCTATTATATTCATGAGTTAGGGTTCGATATCAAATCCTAAGTATAAACCAATGAAAATACACAAAACATCATCATTTGGGACAGGAAAATGTTATTCTTTTGTTCATCATACAAAGACTGAAACATACAATCTGTGTCGGCCACCATTCCGTGAACTTGGTCCAGGCTCCTCTTTACCATGCTCTAAGTGCACCTTGAATAGGCCTCGTCTTTCAATATTCAGATCACCTCAAAGGAAGGGAATGGATTGAATGGAGGAAGAAGGGGTTGATGAGGGAATGTTGAGGCAATATCTCACAAAAGGTAGAAAAATCTTGGGCAAGAAGGAGAAGTGAAATTGGGTAGAGTTTCATTGTTCTTATGCTTGGATGTGAAATGAGACCCCAACACCTCCTTTATATGAAAAAAGGATGGTTATTCGGTTGGGTGACGGGCTATAACATGTGAATTGGTTGGGAAACCTCCAATATCCTGTGAATTTCAATGAATTCCTTGCAACTTTTTAATTTTTGCAACTTTTACAAGCATACGCGAGATGTAATGTTGTAGTAAGCGTATGTACGTGAACTGTAGCGGTGCAAAAAGTGTATGTACATGGGATGTAATGGTGCAGGGCATGTACATCTTCTAAAAAATGGTTTTTTAAGAAGATCTTCTCAGTAATGCTTTGGAAAAATATGCAAGTAAGAGGGCCAAGGCCATGTATGCATGACTAGAGAATTTTAGGGATATAATAGATTCCCCCTAATGTGTGAGGTCAGAAAAGCAACTGATGGCTGAAATACATTAAAATATATTCGCCAATGTAGAAAATCATACCGAACCCAAAGTTCTTGTTGGTATGTTTTCGACACTCTGTCAGTTGTCTCTCCATGCACATCAGCATGGTCATACTCCAGTGAAAAATGTGTGCCTCCAGACACTGAATGGCACAGTGCATATGTTCCCAGGAGGCCTGATGTAAGTTTGGGGATCGAGTATTCCACCCAATCAGTAGTAATATCACGCGAAGAGATAAATTGGTGATCTTGTGAATCAAACCTGAGAACCTACCTTCTCAGTACCGACCTCACATTACATCCAAATATAATCCTCAATGTTGAAAGGCCCGAGGGGAAATGTCCTCAGATTGACTGCTTCCCATCTCCTCGAGAGACCAGTCAAGAAGTAGATGTCCTCTGTCATGGGGGTCAGTGATTGACCCTCTAGCATGAATGCCTCTTCATCTGGGTGCAAATACTCCACAAGAGCATTAAGAAATCTAGGTTCTCCCCTCATGAATGGACACAGGAAGAAATTCCATAGCCCACAATGTTTTAGTGTGGTGATGGCTATAGGGTCCTCTTTGACCAAAATGTCAATTTCCTCGTGCTCCCTCTCCCTCTAGTGGACATACATCATGTTTCATGGAAAAATGGAGGAAGTTAGTTCTTGTGTTTTATGTTTTCAAAGCTTGCAAAGGTTCACGTGGGATGTATTGGACACAGTCATGTATGTATGCAGGCATATGGTTTTCTTCCCGAGTACATATGCGGGTTGTCCTTGGACAGCCCGCGTACATGCATGGACGCTCGTTTTAGGAGAGTGTGCCCCCTCAAAAACTAAAATTAATGCATAATTGAAGTATGGAAATGCAAGAGGGATGGATTTGTGCTTACTTGGTCCAAGTAGAAGATCGTTTCGTCCACTGAAGCTCCCAGAATCAACTCTTTTAGCGAAGGGGGTTTTTCACCTTTTGGTTAATTTTTGAATTGCAATGGTAAACATGAGCTGTCAGCTTCTATTTATAGACTTTTTGGCCCATTTTTACTACTTTTTGACCCCCTTTTTCATTTTTCCTAGCCTGGTGATTACTTGATTCCATTTCTGAGTTTCCTATCAGTCAATGCGGTACTCTTTTTCTTCTGGTTTGGTAATCTTGGGGATGGGTATCCTTTGGTAAAAGTCATTTTTTCCAACTTTTTGCATATAAGTTAGGATTTCATTTCCACTCTTTGCATCTCGTTGTACTTTTCACTTTTCCATAGGATCAACCCCACCGAAGTGCAACACGAAACCTCCATTGTTGCTCTAGAAGTGTCGTAATTAGGTGGTAGATCCTACCTTTACATGGATTTCCTAGGTAGATCCTCGTTTCATTTTTGGCATCCATATTGTCAGTAATGAATATAGGCTCAGGAGTCCTTGTTAGTCCTGTCATGGTTATGAGATTAAGCCTCATTCGTTTGATGCATCATCATTCTTGGCCTTACCCTCAAGACTCCCTAATGAGCACATTTTGTTGTCTTTCAAGCTCATTTTAAAATTTGAAAGCAACATCCTATGAGACTGTATTTACTCTTTTCGATATTGTCTAGATTAACTAAGAAAAGTAGCCACCTAGAGTATTCTTTAGGCCCTTTTTAGACTCTCTAAAAATGAAAATATTGTCGAGCGATCTTGTTTCCCTTCACTCTCACCAAACTCAAATTTGAAGGAACATATGTCTGGCGGTAGTTTACCCCTTTTCCGGTTCGGATGGATAATTTCACGAATAAAGGTATGCTATAAGAACTTCAGTTCACTAGAAGAGTATTCTCAGGCATAAGTTTAACCTTTTTTCAAGCCTGAGGAACTAAATCTTCAAAAAGGAACACTCTCCTTGGTTTTGGTTTATCACCTTTTTCGGGCCTTGGAGATTACTTACGAAAAAGGAACCCCCTCAGAGTCCATAGTTAAGCTCTTTTCAAACTCCCTAAAATTGAAAATATCTCCAAGTGACCTTGTTCCTTCATACTCATTAAATTGGTCCAGAAGAACATATTCTGGCATGAGTTTAACCCTTTTTCCAGCCTGTAGATTATAGCGGAAAAAGGTACACTTCGGGAGATTCGTCTCGCCAAGAGAGTTATCCTCAATTACTTTTATATGTTTTTGGGATAAGGAGACTAAACTCATAAAAATGTTGTGAGTCCATAGTTAAGCTCTTTTTCAGACTCTTTAAAATTGAAAAGATTTTCAAGTGATCTTGTCTTTATCACACTCGTTAAAATGGTTTTGAATAGACGTCTTTTCGGTGCAAGAAAAGAAGCAAGGAGGGATTAGTATTTGTGTAGATTTGAGAAAATTGAATGATTCTTTCCTACATGATCCTTTTCCTACCCGTTTTACAGATAAAGTCTTGGAAAATGTAAGGGGTTAAGAAGCTTATTCATTCATAGATGGCTTCTCATGATATCATCAGATAAGGATTGCACCTGAAGATAGACATAAGAAAACATTTTCTATGGAATGAGGATCGTTTCATACACAGTTGTTCCATTTGGATTGAATAATGCAGCAACCATTTTTTCAAGGGTAGTAGTAGCAGCTTTTAAGGACTTTATTCATAAGTTTTTGGAAGTTTACTTGGATGATTGGACAATGTTCAGTTTGTTGAAGGATCATTTTGAAGTATTAAGGCTGATGTTAGACAGATGCAGGAAATGTCAGATACCATTGAATAGCAAGAAATGTAATTTCAGCACACCTTTTGATATTTTGTTAGGGCATGTGGTGATCCAGGTGGATATTGGTGGACACCCACCTGTTCCAACTGGCTCCTCTTAACAGTTTTTAGTTCAATACGTTCTTCTATACTTCTTTGTGATTGTGGGTTCAACACTTCCAAGGATATCTGAATCCATGCGCATATTCTAGATGCATATTGATGGGCACCCACCTAATCCAACTGGCTTAGTTTGGAAGTTTTCATGTCAGTACATCTTTTTGTACTTCCAGGGTCGTTTTGGGGCCCTAAATAGTGTTTTTTTGGATTGCCACAATCAAATTGTAGATGTAGTTGGATTTTGATGGCATAGTGTGTATTTCTCRAAAAGACATTTCCAATGGGATATCATGCGCCTAAAACGGAGTTTGTATGCAAAAGTTACAACCCYGAGAAGTTGAGGTACCAACTTACACATCGAGGCCCACATAACTTTTGGTGTTTCACCTCCTAGGGTCAGGTTTTTGGATGTCTAGGGTTTTGGCATTCATGAATAATGTTAAAACAACCTCTGAAKCCTCACTTTAATCATTCTTCTCAGACGAATGCGTGTAGCAGCCACATCTCTTCTCAGAGATAGCTACCATGATTCGAGCAAGTTGTTTCAGTTCTGCAGTTTTACAGTTTCATCCTATTTCATTTATTCAATAGAAGTTATTGTTCACTGGATATATGTTTTTATCKCTGTATTATTGTATTCTGTTTTTTATTCATTTCATTCCGCTCATAAATCCAGATCATGTGGTGTGTAAACAGGGTCTGCTAGTTCATCCTRCTAAAATTGTTGTCATAGTTAACTTACCACCACCAAAGTCAATGCGCCAATTGAAGAGTACATTGGGCCATACAGGGTATTATAGAAATTTCATGATAGGATATGCACATATTACTATGCCAATGGATAAGTTTTTGAAGAAGGACACTAAGTATCAGTGGAATGATGAATGCTAGCAGAGTTTGGATATTTTGAAGGAGAAGATGATTACTACATCGATTTTAGTATTTCCAAATTGGGCTAAAGAATTTCATGTGCATGTAGATGCATCTGCAATAGCATTAGGAGCATTATTAACCCAACAAAGAGACGTTCATATAGATCACCCTATTGCATTTGCAAGGAGAAATTTATCAGATTTAGAACAGAACTATAACACTACAAAAAGAGAAGGATTAATTATGGTGTATGCTTTGCATAAATATAGACATTACTTATTAGGGAAACATTTCAAGATGTTTACAGATCATTCTTCTCTAAGGTATTTAGTTAATAAGAAAATGTTGGGAGAAAAGATATGCAGATGGACACTTTTGTTCCAAGAATTTTATTTTGAAGTTTTGGTTAAGCGTGGAAGATTGAATGCAGGACCAAATCACTTATCCAGGATAACTAATGGAGAGGAACCCAGTAATTTGGAAGACAAATTTCCAGATGCACAATTGTTTTCAGTACAGATAGATGATGAGTATTTTGCTGATATTATTGAGTTTTTGAGTAGATGATTTGCACTAAGAGAATTTACTATTGTGCAAAAGAAAATTTTGGTGGTCAGAGTTGCATATTATCATTTGATTGCAGGTCATTTATACAAACTTGGAGAAGATAAAATCTTAAGGAGATGTGTGATGGAGCATGAAAGGTCTATCATTTTAGCAGAGGCGCATGAAGGGATTGCTAGAGGAAACTACATAGGGAAAGCTACCACGTAGAAGGTATTGTGAATAGGGTTATGGTGGCCAACAATTCAAAAGGATTCAAAGGAATACTTCCATAAGTGTGATGTATTTCATAGAGTTGGGAAGCCATCCAGGAGGGATGAGATGTCACTAAGACCGCATGTTACTTTGCAAGTATTTGATAAGTGGGTAGTAGATTTTGTAGTTCTAATTAATCCACCAGCAATAATATCAGGAGCCATATATATCATTACAACAATGAAATATTTGACCAGATGGGTTGAGGTAACACCAGTAAAGGATTGCAGCACAGAGACTGCAATGTGATTTCTATTTGAACATGTAGTAACAAGGTTTGGATGTCCAAGAATATTGATGAGCAATCATGGGACTCACTTAATTAATAGTACAGTTGAGGCAATGCTTGAAGAGTTTAATATACATCACCAGAAGAGCACTCCTTCTCACCCTCAAGAAAATGGAACAATGGAAGCCTTCAACAAGATTTTGGACAATGCCTTGACAAATATTTGTAATGTGAATAGAGACGATTGGGATTTGAAGGTACTAGCAGTACTTTGGGCTTATATAACTACCTGCAAGAAGATAATGGGGCATACACCCTTTAGATTGGTGTATGTACAGGAGGAAAAAGTTCCCTTAGATTGTTTGATACCAAGTCTACGCATTGCAGCAATTACAGATATGAAAGAAATGGGCGCAATGCAAGAAATATTGGCTCAACCGATGGAATTAGAAGAGAAAAGAATCGTGGTAGGTTTCCATCAGGAGGTATAGAAATCAAAGGATAAAGCATGGCATGACAGATATATTAAGAAGAAGAATTGTAAGGAAGGATGTCTAGTTCTCCTTTATGACAGTAAGTATTTGCAGCACCCAGAGAAGGTTAGAATGCATTGGCTAGGGCCATATCACATGAAGTCTATCATAGATGGAGGTGCTATACAACTGCAAGACTTAGCAAGAAAGGAATTTCAAGGACTAGTGAATGGTATTCGACTGAAACTGTATACGGACAATCGACCCACTAACCCTCAGTATTTGCAGCACAACAAGTAGACTTGTACATATTGTAAATAGTAGGAGTTAAAAGAAGAAAAAGGAATAGAAAAATGAAGAAAAAAACTAAAAAGAGGTAGTTAGAGTAATAAGTGGCAGAAAAATAGTTGACAATGACGGTGTGCAGTAGAAAAAAATCCAGTGTGACAAGAAATGAAGATCTTGCGCACTGGAAAAATTGAATAGAGAGGATAAAGATCACGTCGAAGAAAGGAAAACATAACGCACAAGAAAACTGAAAAAAAAGACTAGAAAAAGGAAAACGATGACTGGGAAACTGAAAAAGGACGAAAACATTAATAATTGTAGCTATAAAAAGGGAAAATCTCATAAGATTTCAACACTTAGTGATTTTTTAGAAACAAATAAATTAAGAGCGCAAGCAGAGGGTAATTAAGAAATAGAGACAATACTTCATGTGCAAAGCAAGCAAGATGCCACCTCCCAAAGTTGGTAGTCTTAGACAGTTCACAAGGGTGACTGGATAGACAGGGAAGAAAAAGGAAAGAATAGAAGAACCAACAAATATTGTGGAGGTGGAGGATTCTACAACGTCGAAGACTTAATCCCTCAGTCCAACAAGGGTAGAAGAAGAAAAATCAACCGCAGAAGAAATAAAAGTGGATCAGTGCGCAGGATAACAAAAATTGGAAAACCCTAATGGCAGGGAAGACCTTAATTCTAAAAACTTTGTAAGATCAGAGGAGAAGGAAAAACAAATTGAGGGGACCCTAAAACAGGAATCCAACATAGAATAATTCTTGGTCGAATACAATACAGGACATCAAGAAACAGAGGGAAAAGAAGAATAAGTAGTTGAGATAGAACTTACATAAGAAAACCTAATCGCGGGACAAAAAAGGAAAACACCATGTGCTCCAAGAAAAAAACCCTCAATGGAGATCATGCTACCTCACATCCCAGACGTCGTCATTGCAATTGAAGACATACTAGGAAAAGTATCAAAATTAAAATATGTAGACAATGATGTAACAGACACAACAAAGTTTCCTTACCTTGCGTAGGAAATATATTTAGAGAACAAGGAGGAGGTAGGACCCTCGGGAAAGATAATTTTGGATCCTGCGCAGTGGATCACAGGAGTATATAATTTGGGTATTATAAATTTTCTAGAAATACTGCATTTCGGGCGCAGTAAGGACATGGGAAACTATGTGAAACAACTGCTGGAAAGGATAGATGGAGGCATCTTGTGGATGGACAGGCCGATCCATATAGATGTAGACCTCATAGAGAAAATAAAAGGGTTGTGAACCAATGACATAAAACCAGAGGACTACTTGGAGAACAAAGAAAGGGACAACGAGATTACAGAAGAGGTTAAAGAACAGTTCAGGAAAGACAGAGGAAACAGGGGTATAGTGATAAAGGACATCAATGATCCTGCAATGAGGCTTTCCATGAAGCTTATGGCCTGTAAACTCTTGAGGAAGTGTAGAAATGAAGAGTCCCAGATATGAGTCATAGAAGCAGCTACGCAATGCACAAAGGATAATAATAGTATTTAGCTAGGCACCCTATTTACTGAACCAATTTTTTTTTAGAGACTGTGGGGATGCACGAGATAATGGGTTGGAATTCCATTACTCTTGGCTATTGATATTGGTAGCATTGGTAGGTTGGAAGGAACCCAAATTCATAGCCTTTCTGGACAAGAGGGGTAAATGTCGTGCAATGCGGTATACAACCTTATGGCAAGGAAAATATGCTAAGAATGAATAGGTGAACAACACAGTGTTTGCAATGTTCCTAGAAGATATGCAGCAGAAGACAACTAACGTGTGGAGAATCCCAATTGAAGTAGTCAAGGAAACTGAAGGTATTGCTAACTTTAAGGCTTCAATACAACACATGTGGACTCAGGCCAGAAGAGATCCAAATAAGAAGTGGCTAGAAATGAGGTATTGCACAATGTGGGAGTAACTAGAATGGATAGTGAAGGATTGTCCCGCACAATGGAAAGTTCCAGTAGAACAGAAAAAAGGGACAAAACCTAAGGAACAAGCAGAGGTAGTCCATCAAGTAAGACATGAATTCCAGTAGACAATACAAGGAAGGTTACAGAGCGTATTAAAACCTTAGGGAGTAGTGCAGAAGTCAAGAAGTCAAGGAAGAAAGATATCGTGTCAAGAGAAGAAGTGAAAGGAAATGGAGAGCAGGTAAAGGGAGATAGCTCTCATAAAAAGGAGGTACATGATGACCAAACAGAAAAGAAGAAAACTGAGGTGCAGACCTCAAGCCCAACCAAGAAGAAGATTGGTACACAAGAGGGAGAAATAAGGAAGAAAAAGAAGTACCATGTGAATCCTCCAGTACTCACTATCACATAAGATGATGCAGAATTCGTCGTAGACAAAGTCCAAGATAGAGGGGAGAATGAAATACTTGTAGTAGAAGAAAAAAGAGAGGAAATTATGGAGAAATTAGTAGAAGTGCATGACATTATTTATAGGTTGCAAGTCAATACAATGCATCATCCTGCAGCGCAGCAGAAAGAAAATGCACAGGAAGTACCAATACATAAAGAACAGGAAGAGACAGTACATACAGTAGTAAAGGGCAGTGACGGATTTAAGGTCACACGAGAAATGTTGGAATTAGATGAAAACACAGCGCAGAAACAGGTGAAAGACATAGAACATCTCAAGTTGGTGTTGACAAACATACCCATTAAGGTGTTATATGGGTTATAGATGAGTGTGATACAGGAGATACAGTCTAGATCTAGGGTGAATGCCACCAACCTAGAGATCGGCATGAAGGTTAAGGAGGTATTGTAGGTAACTTGTGAGAAAATAACACTAGATAAGGAGGAGGAGAAACATTGTGTAGAAAAACTAGAGAAGAAACTCGCAAAAGTATAAAACAACATACCATATTGTGCGCAAGAACTAGAGGTCACAGGGTTGTGAGCCAGCGGCATAAAACCAAAGGACTACTTGGAGAACAAAGCAAGGGACAAGGAGATTGCAGAAGAGGTTAAATAACAATTTAGGACAGACAGAGGAAACATGGGTATAGTGATAAAGAACATCAATGATCCTGCGATGAGGTTTTCCACGAACCTTTTGGCCCGTAAACCTTGAGGAAGTGTAGAAAGGAAGAGGCATCGATATGAGTCAGACAAGCAGTTGTACAGTGTGCAAAGGATATATTATTTAGTTGGGCACCCTATTTACTGAACCAATTTTTTATAGACTATAGGGATGCACAAGATAATGGGTTAGAATTCCATTACTCTTGGCTATTTATATTGGTAGAATTGGTCGGCTGGAAGGAACCCAAATTCACGTCCTTTTTTTACAAGAGAGGGAAATGTCACGCAATGCAGTATACAACCTTATGGCAGGGAAAATATGATAAGAACAAACATGTGAACAACGCATTGTTTACAATGTTCCTAGAAGATATGCAAAAGAAGACAACTAATGTGTGGAGAATCCCAATTGAAGTAGTCAAGGAAACCAAAGGAATTTCTAACTTTAAGGATTCAAGACAACACATGTGGATTTAGGCCAAAAGAGATCCAAATAAGAAGTGGCTAGAAATGAGGTATTGCACAACGTGGGAGGAACTAGATTGGATAGTGAAGGATTGGCTTGCATAATGGAAAGTTCTAGTAGCACAAAAGAATGGGACAAAACCTAAGGAACAAGTAGAGGTAGGTCCATCAAGGAAGACATGAAGTCTAGTAGACAATACAAGGAAGGTTGCAGAGCATATTCAAACCTTAGGGAGTAGCACAGAAGTCAAGAAGCCAAGGAAGAAAGGCATTGTGTCAAGGGAAGAAGTAAAAGGAGATGGAGAGAAGGTAAAGGGAGATAGCTCTCATAAAAAAGAGGTACAAGATGCCCAAACAGAAAAGAAGAAAATTGAGGCGCGGACCTCAAACCCAACCAAGAAGAGAACTGGTACAAAGGAGGGAGAAATAATGAATAAAATGAATTACCACATGAATCCTCCAGTACTCACTATCACATAAGACGATGCAGAATTCGTCGTAGACAAAGTCCAAGATAGAGAGGAGAATGAAGTACTTGTAGAAGTAGCATAAAGAGAGGAAATTATGGAAAAGTTAGTATAAGTGCATGACATTATTCATAGGTTGCAAGTTAGTATAGTGCATCATCCTACAATGCAGCAGAAAGAAAAAGAATAGGAAGCACCAGTATAGAAAGAACAAGAAGAGACAGTACAGACAGTAGTAAAGGGTACTGATAGGTTCAAGGTCACACAAGAAATGTTGGAAGTAGATGAGAACACAATGCATAAAGATTTGAAAGACATAGAACATCTCGAGTTGGTGTTGACACACATACCCACAAAGGAATTATATGGGTTACAGGCGAGCATGATGCAAGAGGTCCATTCTAGAGCTAGGGCGGATGCCCCCAACCTAGAGATAGGTAGGGAGGTTAAGGAGATATTGCAGGTAACTTGTGAGAAAATAACACTAGAGAAGGAGGAGGAGAAACAGCACGCATAAAAACTAGAGAAGAAAATCGCAGAAGTATTCAACAACATACCATACTGTGCACAAGAACTGGAGGTCATAGGGTTGCGAACCAGCGGCATAAAACCATAGGACTACTTGGATAACAAAGAAAGGGACAAGGATATTACAAAATAGGTTAAAGCACAGTTCAGGACAGACAGAGGAAACGAGAGTATAGTGATAAAGGACATCAATGATCTTGCGATGAGGTTTGCCATGAAGATTACGGCCTGTAAACTCTTGAGGAAGTGTAGAAAGGAAGAAGCCCTGACATGAGTCATAGAAGCAGATGTGTAGTTCACAAAGGATATAGCATTTAGCTGGGCACCCTATTTACTGAAGCAATTTTTTATAGACTACAGAGATGCACGGAATAATGGGTTAGAATTCCATTACTCTTGGCTATTGATATTGGTAGCATTGGTAGGTTGGAAGGAACCCAAATTCACAACCTTTCTGGACAAGAGATGGAAAAGTAGCGCAATGTGGTATACAACCTTATGCCAGGGAAAATATGCTAAGAACAATGAAGTGTTTGCAATGTTCCTAGAAGATATGCAACAGAAGACAACTAACGTGTGGAGAATCCCAATTGAAGTAGTCAAGGAAACTGAAGGAATTGCTAACTTTAAGGCTTCAAGACAACACATGTGGATTCAAACCAGAAGAGATCTAAATAAGAAGTGTCTAGAAATGAGATACTGCACAATGTAGGAGGAACTATAATGGATAGTGAAGGATTGGCCTGCATAGTGGAAATTTCCAGTGGCATAGAAGAAAAGGACAAAACCTAAAGAACAAGTAGAGGTAGGTCCATCAAGTAAGAGATGAAGTACAATAGACAATATAAGGAAGGTTTCAGAGCGTATTCAAACCTTAGGGAGTAGCACAAAAGTCAAGAAGCCAAGGAAGAAAGACATCGTGTCAAGGGAAGAAGTGAAAGGAGATGGAGAGCAGGTAAATGGATATAGCTCTCATAAAAAGGAGGTACAGGATGACCAAACATAAAATACTAATATTGAGGCACAGACCTCAACCCCAACCAAGAAGAGGACTGGTACACATGAGGGAGAAATAAAGAATAAAATGAAGTACCACACAAATCCTACAGCACTCACTATCACATAAGATGCATAATTCGTCGTATACAAAGTCCAAGATAGAGGGGAGAATGCAGTACTTGTAGCAGAAGCACAATGAGAGGAAAATATGGAGAAGTTAGTAGAAATGCATGACATTATTTAGAGTTTGCAAGTGAGTACAGTGCATCATTCTACGGCGTAGAAGAAAGAAAAAGCACAGGAAGCACAAGTACAGAAAGAATAGGAAGAGAAAGTACAGGCAGTAGTAAAGGGAAGTGATAGGTTTAAGGTCACGTGGTAAATGTTGGAAGTAGATGAGAACATAGTGTACAAACATCTGAAAGACATGGAACATATCAATTTGGTGTTGGAACACATACCCACAAAGGTGTTATATGGGTTACAGGGGAGCATGATGTAGGAGGTCCAGTCTAGAGCTAGGGTGAATGCCACCAATCTAGAGATCGGTAGGGAGGTTAAAGAGATATTGCAGGTAACTTGTGAGTAAATAAAACTAGAGAAGGAGGAGGAGAAACAACACATAGAAAAACTAGAGAAGAAACTCTCAAAAGTATACAACGACATACCAGACTACGCGCAAGAACTGGAGGTCACAGTAGAAGAAAATGTACAAAAGATTGTGCAGAAAATGGAGAGATATACGCAGAAGACAGCAGATTTAATAGAAAAATTGACTCCAAGCACTCCCCCAGAAGTGAGGGAACTAAGAGAGCAGGAGGATAATGCACACATAGATAGCATAGCGTAGGAAGTAAGAGAAGTTGTGGAGTTGTATGACAGGACTACGCACATTTGGACCAGCCTGGAAGAAGATGAGAGGATCCAGCAGCTGGAGAAGAGAGAAGAAAAGTTGAACATTGCAGTTCAAGACCTAAAGAAGAGGCATAAGACAATGGCCATATCCCTAAGACTGAGGGTTGCGCATGTGATGAAAAACCTATAGCCAGAGGTAAAGGCTGCACAAGAAGAGAAACAAGCACGAAAAGTTCAGTTGGAGCCCCTATTAGAACAAGAAGAACAAATGATAACATCACTGGAAATGGAGAAATTCAGCATGGAATAGACACATGAAGAAAGTAGGGAAGTGCTAAAAGAGCACATGACAGCATTGGATGTGGAGATACTGGCAAAAAAGAGTGCACTGGCAAAGGAGAAAGTGACAGATTTGGAAAAGAAGTTTCATGCACTAAATGTAGCGCTACAACAAGTGAACTAAGTCTAAGTGGCTTGGGATGAGCCATGGGATAGTGTTAGGGGCTTGTTGGAGAAGGCAACTTTTGGGAGTTAAGCGCAGTAAGAAAGGTAGAGTGGGCCAAAGGGAACAACGTGCGCCAAAAAATAAGGAAGACCAACGTGAAAAATGGAAAAGGAAGCAGTGTGCGACAGGATTTGCGGAAATCCGGTGCATAGGTGGACAAACCTAGCCATGTTAGGGTTAGGGTTTTGGAGTCACAATGTAAGTGTTTTAACCCATTTTGTAGCATAAATAATATGTATGAGGTAGATTGAAGGATCATCTTTATCTTGTATCTTTGAGAGAGAACTTGCTTTTGGAGAGTCCTTCTAAGTTTCAAGTCTGTATATTGTTGAGAGTTGTAAAGCTCAGATGGAGTTGATGTAACTGGGGGTCAGGTCACAAGTTGTGGATCTTGGTGCGACATTGGTTAGCCTCACCACCATTCACATATCGTATGATGTAATGCATGCAACACTATTTTGATGAAGAAGAAGAAATAAAAAGAAGATCTTTATGGATGTAGCCCCAAGGGGGGTGAACCATGGTAAAACCCTGTGTTGCAATGTGTCTGAATGATTTTTTTATTTCTGCAACTATGGTTAAATGGTTAGATGAATGAATGGTTTTAGTTACAGTGTGCACTAGAATATGTATGCAAAATGAATATTATGAATGAATGAAATAGTAGATCTGATTAATGGTATGATAGAATGCATGTCTAAGTAGAAATAGGAGTAAGAAGAACACCCCCAATCCCTTCCATGATTTCACACACCTATGTCCTGCATTCACCCATAAACAATCTCAGGTGAGACTGCATTGTGCACTCTGTGTGCGGTGTAGCCTTCTGGTTTACCAGAAGGGCCGATGGTGAAAAGGGTTTTGTTGGATAACTAAGGTAGAACCTGGGTCATCCCATACATCCAACAATATGCTCATATTGACATACAATGAGACTGAGTATTAATAAATGTATAGTTTTCAGATAACAACTAAAACAATTCTTAAACAATGAAACTCTAATAAAATCTCATGTGCATACATGATAACCATACATAGATAAATATATAAACCAAAACATAGGATGTCAAGAATGTATCGATGTCATTCTAGATGTCAGTATGAATCCTTAATTTATCTCATTCTATAAAGAAAACTTGCATTCTACACAGTCCTCATTTCCAATATTATAGATAATGTGTTTTTTAGATTTAAATCTTGTTGAAGAATATATTTTTAGTAAAGAAGGAAAAGTAATCAACAAAGATTAATCCCTAATACACACAAGAAATATAGAAAGACATATGCATGATTCTGTAATCGAATGTTTCTTCTTGAACATGTAGAAAACTTTCAGAAGAAAAGAGAAGCATCTATTTGTTACTTTACACATCATACATATTTGATAAACAATTATTCATGAGAATTTGTAGAACATAGGTGAGAAACGTATCTATGTGATTATTGCAAATAAACCAATCTACTAAGGAAAATAGATTTTCCACTCAACCGTAGGTAATCCACTATGGACACCACCCCATAGCCAGGCTATCATACCTCCAAGGTGAAGAAACAATTCAAAATACTTAAAGAAACGTTTCTCAATCTCAAGGAAAGAATATTACTAAAACAATGTTTCACTATTGAGTTTGTGCAGATAGAGCATCTCTTTGGAACCCACAATACCTACCCCTCACAACACAATGAGAGTCTTCCTTATCTACTCAACAATCCCTTAGAAGCACCCTCCCTACAGTGCTCTTCAGTGTGTGTAGAGAAAGGTGTAGGCTATATTCCATTAAACTCCAACGAGATTTTCTTGGTTCTTAGCTTTTCTTAGAGCTCTAATGGCTTCCTTTCATGTCTATACCATCGCTTAGTGTGGTAGTCTTCTTTTTCAAAGAAAAAAACTCCCTTTTTTTCTTCTTTATCCTCTTCAAAAATAAGTTCCCCTTTTCTCATTTGAATTTCTTATTTTTATGAGTGAAAGATGGCTAACAAGAACCTAATCCCAATTTATTTTAGTCCCGAGAATGTAGGGGAGACAAACTCCAATAATATAGGAAATGATTGCATAACTTTAGGGAAGGCTACATTCATTTTCTCATACTTCTATAAACTATAGACTAGGCTCACCTTAACACCATAACAGGGTAAAGATTAAATACCATAACAGGGTAAAGATTAAATGAATGGAAAAGAGGGTAAGAGAATTAGGTGATTGGGCACATAACATTCTCGTACACCCCCTTACCTTTTGGTTATTTTATTAATATGCAAAATAAAAATATTTCCAAGCATTCCAAATGTTCAAACCACCATGGTATGTCTACCTCATGGTCTGAAATAAAACATGGTAATAGAATATCATGCCTTAAAAAAAACATTTCAACATGATTAAATACAAAGTAATCAAGGGGTTCAAATTGGGACATTACATCTAAGTGGATAATCTTCCAAGTACCTCAAGAGATCCTCTTACTGAAAAATTGGGCAAGATGTTATATTGAGAGAAAGTTATCACAAAAATATCAAAGAGCTAGTATTTCTTATCCTTATCTCTATTTAAAAGGATACTACTCTTTAAGTCAATCCTTTGTATGATTCTAATGTTATTTGGGAATTAAAGCTGGTTCTAAAAGATTTTTTTGTGGGAGAGCCATTCTAAGAGAAAATGGCCCTTAGTTGTGTGGGAGGAGGTTGTACCCCAAAGCTTTTAGGATGACTAGGAATTCTAAGATAAATATTCTTTATACAAAAACTGAAACACCAAGAAGTGGAGGATAACAAACAACATAGCAAACCAAGACACCAAGAAATGGAGAATAGTTACTAACATAGCATAATTAGTGGATAATAATAATAGTAAAATATAATTAAAATAAAAAGAGAGATGCAATCAAATTAAACCATCAGTAAAAAAAAAATGTAAACCATATACTTAAATATTGAAATAAAAATTATATTCTAATAAATTTTTATTTCATTATATATCACTCATTAATCCAGTTAAGTTTTGTGAAATAAACATGAGAGAAATATTGAATGGAAAGATCTCCCCAAGGATACAATGCCCAAATAATCCTCCATATAAAATACTGATAATAAAGTTTCCCAAAGAATCCTCCATATGAAATACTGATAACAAAGTTCAAAGTTTCCCAAAGAATCCTCCATATAAAATACTGATAACAAAGTTGTTTTGGTAACTCAATCACTAAACTTTCAAGAATTGGAAATGACATTGAATTTATGAAAAATTAAGCTTTGTGAAACAAACATGAGAAAAATATTGAATGGAAAGATTTCCCAAGAATACAATGCCCAAATAATCCTCCATGTAAAATACTGACAACAAAGGTGTTTTGGTAGCACAAAGGTGTTTTGGTAGCTCAAGCACTAAACTTTTGGGAATCAGAGATGGACATTCTCTGCTGGAACAGAATCAGAGTGTACCTAAAAAAGTCTCCACCTATTGACTCATCCATATCACATTGTTCTAGTCAAATAATATTGTTTTATTCAAATCACACTGCCATGACAAATATTATTCGAATACATTGAAAGTTTGAGCCTAAAACTAATTTGATAAGTGAGAGGGGATTGATGAAGCAAAGTAATTCAAACAGTTATGTCTGCTGGTAGTCAAGACTTTATGGGTGTGTGGGATCCCTCGTATAATTAACTTAGATGACTATATCTCAGTGACTGTTGTTCATTCTCTTTTTGTTGTTAGTATAATTTAGCAATATTTATTAAAAAAATGGATCTACCATTAGGATGTAGAGCAAGACTCGCCATAATTTTGTTAAGGTTAATATTTATGTATTTTAACATGCATAAGTTTTTTAAAAATGGAAAAAATGTAATTGTTTAAACCTTTTTCAATGGGATTTGATTGATAATTCAACAAACTCATTTTATTTTATTTTTTTTGGAAATTTGGATTTTATTAATAATCTATATTAGTGTTGAACAACTCAACTTAAAAAAAATCAAATTTCTATATAATCTTAAAATGGAACAACACAAGTGAATATGACATTTATATCAAAAGGAGGTGGGTTTTGCCCACCAAGTAACTTACTCTGTGCTACAAGACACCCACTGTTATTGGGCATCCATGAGGGTTGAAATTCCTGTACAGTTATCAATGGCACTAAGTGTGGAAGTCGTCATATTTTAGAGTGGCTGTGATGAACGATATTCGAAGACTCTTGAGGCAAAGAGAACCAATATGTGTCTTGATATTATGTAATGGACGTGGACTTGCACGTCTAGGAAACGATTTGGACCGACGACATTACCAAAGCAGCAAGAGCGGTCCATGTGTGGAGCCTGTTATAGTTTTCTTACTATGATAGCACTAGCATCAGAAGCAGTTGTGAATGCAACCAATTTACAACAAATGTGAAA
>JASDQU010102919.1:46828-61409 GCA_032191745.1 Picea mariana | reverse complement strand
ATCATTGAGGCTTAGAAGACCAACATCCTCTAAAGCTTCCCAGAATACTTTACGGTCCTGACAGGGTCCATACAGATTAAGAAAAGAAAGCTTCCTCTTGTCCATTTTTGAAAAACCTGACAATAAGATGCCACCAATACATAAGTAAGGCACCAAGTCGAAAAAGGAAGGATCCCAAGACACCAAAAGTCCTCCAGAAGTTCCAATAGCACTGACCGCACATACACACCAATTAGGTCTTAGTTTGATCATGAAGGATCTGGCTTTTTTGGCTGACACCAACATCTCTTGAAGAAAAATGATATTCAGAGAAGTTTTACTTAGTAATCTACAAAAGGAGGCCAATTTAAGGGGCCCTCCAACCCCTCTTATATTAGAGGAGGGAAAAATCACGGCTTAACCCTGGCTTGGGCCTTTATTCCTTTAAGCGCCCTTTGTTGAGAAGAAGAAGCAGGGGTTTCTAAAGTGTTGATACTAGATCCTTCCAATCGTCGGCCACTTCTCGTTTTAAGAGGATAAATCTCATAACCAATCCACGAGACCACGCAGGGGCAGAACAGGAGGGAGAAGTAGTTGATTTTTTGGACTCCAGTAAACCTATCTCTGTTGAACATTCCAAAGGAATATTACCCCTATAAGTCACTAAAGGGATGGGAGCCGTGGACTTTGATAAAGGGGAGATCAAATCAGACAGATTCCTATCCAAAATCGAATCACTGGGTGGCGATTCACTATAGCCCCGGAGAAAATGTAAATCATTACCGTGAACCGAAAGGTTAGGTAGACTGGCAGTCTCCCTGACTTTTGGAGAAATATTCAAAACATTACTTTGTAATAGAGGAAAAGGTAAATTAGTAGGAGGCGAAGCTTCAGGAGAGCACTCCAATTGGGGTTTTTCACCTATTTCACCCAAAACAGGAACATCTAACCCAGACCACTTAATTCTAACAAATTCTTCCCCGAAAGATGTTACGGGGCCTGAATTCTTACTTAAAATTTCTCTCTCCCACAAAGATAAAGATTTAAAGATACTCAGACAGTAGAATTTTAACTTACCGGCAAAGGAAGTGTCCTTTTCCTCAGTATTGTCCTCCAAGCTGAGTGTCGAAGTCTCCGCTTCACCACCATCATCCACTAATCTAGAAACTGTATCACCAAAATATTCATCAGATGTTCCATTATCCTTGCATATACCCTTATTAAAAGTACAATTATCTCTCAAGTGCCCTGTTCGTCTGCATTTGGAGCATCTGAATGGCAAACCTAAATAGTCTAGCCTCTGCATGAAGAAGAATTCTTTCCATTCTATTTCTAACACTTCTAATAAACCCGCATGGGTATCTACCTCAACTAATACTTTCACCATCCTTTTATCACTTGAATGCAATGCGGCTTCATCTACCCCAATGAAGCGTCCCAAACAATCTCCAATCGCTTTCAACACACTATGATTCCACAACTATAATGACAAGTTTGGAAGAAGCACCCAAAGGTGTCGAAAGCTAAAATACTCAGTATTCGGGTTAAAACCGAATCTCCACCTTTTAATCATTAGACTTCCATCATCCATTTGCCAAGAAACCTCCAGAATACGTTTAGTATCTTCTGGGCTTCGAAATACAAAGTCGAACCATCCCCAAGATAAGGAAAGGAAGACTGGAGAGTAGCCTAGAAAAGGAGGCCAATTCTTTTGAACCCACTCTTCAATCTGTGTCTGAATACGAGAGCGATAGGCCATCCTAGAAACTACAATGCAGAGCACCAAGTTGCAGGATTCTTCCAAACCTACATCGCCCCCCATGACTAGCCTTTGCCTATGTCTCTTAGGTTTCTAGACTTTAGCGATACACTTCACCTTAAAAAAACTATTCGAAGGTATGGTCAAGAGGGTCTCAAGGTTTTTAATACATTGTTCTCCACTCTTCACATTAACAACCTCTCCTCTGTAACAACTCTGGTTAATCTTCGGAGAAGGTGGGAGACTTCTGTCGTGTTTAGTGCTCGACTGAGGTAGGTACAGTTCTTCTGCCAAAGAGTTATGAGGAGAGTTGATAGCCTTCTGGGGTGTGCTTCCCAAACCTCAGGTATAATTAAGAACTTTTAATGATCGACCAATATTCTTATTTAAGACACATTAAGAATCAATTGATTCAAAAAATCCATTCCTTTCCCATTGCTCCTCGTCGGCCGCGCTAAGCAATGCGTTGACCTCACGCTCCATGATGGAGGACACTCAAGACAAACCAAAGGGTTCCACCACTACTTCCAATCAAATCACCCTTCTGTAATCAATGTAGAATCAATAACTAATCCATAAAAGACAACCCAATAATCTCAGAGAAAACACAGAGTATCCAGATCCCGTCAATGACATCAAAAACCAAGTCAGTAATAAAAACATGGAAAATCTTGTTGCTAAAATTAGTAGATCCCAGAAAGCCTGGATAAAAAAGAAAACCGCCTCCTAGAGACCAAAGACCATACTCTTCTCCAGCCTTAGTAGACCCCACCAACCCTATCCACCAAAAGAAAAAAAAAACAAGAGGAATACAACGAGATTCCTCCGACTACTCAATCCACTTGGAATCCCTAAAAGGCAAAGAAAGATACTTTTGAAAAAATATTCAAATTTCTTAAGGATTTTATATAATTTATATAAAATTTAAGTTATTCTTAAAGTAAAATAATTCTATCCTATAAAATTTGGGCACTTGGAATCCCTAAAAGGCAAAGAAAGATACTTTTGAAAAAATATTCAAATTTCTAAGGATTTTATATAGTTTATATAAAATTTAAGCGATTCTTAAAGTAAAATAATTTTATCCTATAGAATTTGGGTGAATCAGTTTTACAAGAAATGAAGATTGACAAATCTCTTTTTGGAAAAAGATATGGAAAATTAGCCCATGGACGAAATTTAGCCCCTAAAATTTTCATGTTTTAGAAGGTGCTAAGAAAATTGACATTCATACTTGTCTCTTCATTGGTAAAGAAATGACAATGCTTTTTTCAACTCAAGTCTGTAGAGACTATTTGTTTGTAAGGAAATAAGAAAATTGACCTTCATACACGTCTCTTTATGGGAAAGAAATGAAAATGAAATGTGAATCCATCTAGTTTAGGCTCCTTGTTCAAAAGGCAGTAAAAAACATTGACCTTGATATGTGTCTTTCCATTGGTTAGGAAATTCCAACTCAATTTAGTTGAGCCTCTAAATAATAAATAATAGAGTCAACTGTGCAATTTAATAAGAAAATCAACATGCATGCTTGTCTCTCCTTTGGAAAGGAAATGAGAGTGCATTGTAAGTCAATCCAATTGATTCGTAAAGAGTCTTGTGTTGAAAGACTAGTTTTGTTTTGTTTTTTTTCCAATAAAAAATTCAATCTTCATAATTGCTTTGGTCTAATCTATGAGGTAATCATAAATAATCCATATCACTTCAAAGGCCATTACATTTGTACCTATCATCCAACCTAAGATCTATCACCATGACACCCATTACATTTGTACCTAGGATCTATCACCCTAACACTATATAATGTACCAAATCACCACTATCAACAAGAATACACATATTAACTACGAAACCACTAAATAGACTTGAACCCACGACCTTCTAAACTCTAATGGATCGGAGGAAAACATATGACCCACTAAGTTTCTTGGGAAAGCTGGTTAAACCTCTTAAAAAGTCTTATGCTAGTATTTACTGAGAGTTGAAATTTTCTCGACTCTTTTGTCCGTCTTTAGAAATGCAAGCCTATAACACAGAGACAACAAAAATACATATTATAAAATAAAATGTAGGGTGGTGTTGTTAACGCTCTTACATTATAGTCGTTAAAATGTACAATTAAATTGACCGTTTAAATGCACAATTCAAAGGACCAATGTTGTTAATATTCAAAGTTTGTTGAAAATATAAGTAAAATGTAATCATATTCCACGTGGCTTGAAGGACAAAGGACATCTGAGCCCGGACCATTTTTCACTTTTCCCAAACTGATATGATTGGTTTGCTAAAACTTTGACTGGTGCTGCTTGCTAGGCAGCATTAACATGAGTTTCGGCAGTGAAAGAAATCCCTAAAGCTAGAAAATCCCTACTAAGGGATTTGATGGCCTTTGATGAAATAAATATGATGATGTTTTGTCCTTTCTCTTCCCTGTCAATTTTGTCATCATTATTGTAATTGTTCTCCCAACTACAAGTTCAGAAATGTCTTTTAAATCTAGAAATGTCTTTTAAATCTAAGACAGGGTATCCCTTCACCAAGGTATCCTAAGTTTGAATTTATTTATTAAAATATTAATTATTAAAATAAGTTTAAAATATATTCTATTTTTTTTATAAATTTATTATTATATTAATAATAATAATAAATATTATTTTTCATTGTTTTTTTTATTGCCATAAATATCATGATACAGTGGTATTTATATATTATTTTATATTAATTTTCTTATTATATTATGGATAGTGATTTTTAACATAGAAAGGTATTTATGTCACAAAATCAATTTCAAAACTTACAAATTTTATGTGTATCTAATTTATTTTTAATTAGTTTATTAATTTTAACTTCATTCATATTTATGTAGTATGATAGGGTGTTTGATAGATATGGAATTAAGATGGATCTAGGCTAGTATTTATGTTTCTCGAATTTAATACATATCTTTTTACTTTAATTGAACCAACTTCATATTTTTTTTCAATGAAAATAAACTTTATATTCATGAGAGCGAATATACATATTACTTATCTTGAAAAAGAGGTTGTTCAGAAAATTACATTCTACCCTTCCTCCCATCTTCTCGTCAAAGACTACAAAGCCTGTACAAAAACTTTTAAAACTTTTAGACCACTACCTGCCAAGAAAACACTATTTTCCTGTATGTAGTTCTATGCATATTGTTGTTCTATACATAGCCTACTTTGTAAAAAATAAAAGTACTTATACAAAATTCAATAGGAGCTTAGACAAAGCTCCTTTTCCCATCCTAGAATCCATCCAGCGTTAAAATTAGATCGGGAACTACATTGCTTTGATCTAACTTCATATTTATTTTATGTGAATGTACATTATATATATATATATATATTTTCCGTTGACATATGCTAGCATTACTTCAACATGTTATGTTACAACATCTATGTTATACTGGGTTGTAGAGTGCATCTTAGTACAATAAATACTTTTGAAAAGCATGTGAAAGATGTACTACTCATTGAGATTTTTAACTTTTTGTGGCACGAATAGAGTAAGCTAATCTTGTATCAAACAAATCCTCTTTCTGGCCATAAATATGATAAGAATTTAGTAGAAATTTCAAGCACAAGTAGAGTTCTAATATGATCTAAGGCTTGAGCATGATAGAACAATGCCCATAGGGATTTTGCCCAATTTTGAATCAATCCAAATCATCAAAACTTGATCAAAGTTTTGGGTCTATGGGAACTCTAACTTTATGTATTATGGAATTACGACAATTGGAGGGAAGTTTGTTACAATATTAGATGACCGTAACACAAATGAATAAATGAAATGACAGTTAATATGGAAGAGAAAGGAAAAAACATCATAAATTCTATGATTCCAACAACTTCATAGTGTGTTAGATGTGAAATCTTGGCTAAATTATTGAGGAATAGAGGAGGAGATCACTATGTAGAATATTAATACCATTAAAAACACTATTGCATATAAATTTAAGGAGAAATTGTGGTGCGATAAAGAATAAGAGGATAAGAAAAAATAAAGATATTATAAAGAGGTAATTAGCATCGATTTAGAAGATCAAAAGCATCTTTATATTAAAATTAGTGTCAAGAAGAAAATCAACATTGCTAAAATAAGAATGAACTCTCACTAGTCCCATAATGAAACCAGGCATTGGATAATTTCTAAAATTCCACGAGATGAAAGAACTTCTCATCTTTGTGATACTAAGAAGGTGGAGGATGAAAATCACTTTCTCTTAGAATGTCTTGGGTATGCTCACATTAGACCTCATTTTCAAAGTATTTGTTACAATCCCAACCTTCCTAACCTTTTAACTCATCAAAACTATTGATTTAGGAAAACTTTTCCTCAAGATTTTCAAGTGTAGAAACAAAATTATAAAGCAAACCAAGTAATTCCTTACATTTTTTTCTTAAGGTTTGATAAACCAAATTTGGTCTCAATGGATATTAACAATCATTATCATCGAAAGGGAGTAACCACGATTCAATTTCCCCAAAGACTTATGCTCCCAAGTTGTTGAATATTGTTACACTTGTAGTAATGGATAGTATGTATGATGATGATGGTTAACATCCACTAGGACCAAATTTGGTCTATCAAACTTTAAGAAAGGTAAGGGATTACTTGGATTTCTTTAGAATTTTTTATGTTCTCAAAAAACATTAAGATAAGTGTTCCAAGTTCACCATAGTTTTGATGAGTTAGAAGGTTAGGAAGGTGTATTGTGACAAATATTTTGAAATTGAGATCTAATTTGGGTATATTCGGGACATTCTAAGAGAAAGTGATTTTCATATTCAACCCTCTTAGTGTCACAAAGATGACAGATTCTTTCATCCCATGGTGTTTCGGGAATTGTCCAATGCCCAACTTAACTATGGAGCTTGTGAGAATTTGTTCGTATTTTAACAATGCCAATTTTCTTCTTCACACTAGTCAAAACAGAGATATAATTTTGATCTTCTAGATCATGGTTGATCACCTCCTTATATTATCGTAATTTTCTTTTATCCTTTAATTCTTTGTCACACCACATTTTCTCCTTAATTTTAGATGTAATAATATTTTTAATATTATCGTTATTTTGCAAAATGATCTCTTGCTTTATTCCCCAATGATTTATCCAAGACTTGTATCTTTATGCCATCCCCGCTTGAGCCATAGGTAGTTTTGGCTAGAATTTGAAGCAATTTTTGGAAGTCTATCTTCTTCCATGTTGTTTATTTGTTCTTGTACATTAAGTACCTAGTCATCGCTATTCTCTCAATAAGGGAAAGGCTTGCTTCTATGAGGAGGATATGATGGGGTGTATTGCCTTTAATTTTGAGATTATAAGTTAGAAATTTGTTTTGGATCTGCTATATCTTTCTCCATGACTCTCTAGGGATATTGCATCCCCAAACTTCACATCAATATAAAATAGCAGGAATGATGAGAGTCTCAAAGAGGAGCTTTTCCTTATCCCATATCCAAAGGTCTATTGATTTACAATTGTTTGTGATCCCATAATAAGCTTTCCACCTTCCATTTATCCTATTCTCAATGTTATAGTTCTAGTTGAGCTTATGATGAATATTAGTTACAATATGTTTGTATGAAGGCACTTCCCACAAGTTGTTGTTGTCGTATACAAAAGTATCGTAAGTGATATTTTTCGATTGAATATCATAAATTTCGTTTTGTCAGTGTTAACAATCATACCCATACTAGAGAAAAAATCCTTGAGGATTCTTAGTTGCTTGCCAAGATCATAGGGACTCCTTGCCATAAGAACAATATCATCGATGTAAAGAAGAATGATGATGACTATACCAATGAGATTCAGGCTAACATAACCTACTTCTTCCAAACAATCTTCTAACTTGTCAATGTATATGCCAAAAAGGGTAGGGGATAGGGTACAACCTTGCTTGACTCCAAAATTACAGTTAATCTATTTTGACTAGCCCTCAATGGTCCTAAAATTTCCAATAATGTTCTCATACAACCTTACCACAATAGTTCTCAACTCAAAAGGAACTTTTATATCTTCTAACCTATTCCAGAGGTTCATCTTGGGCACTATGTCAAATTGTTATGTACCTTAAATTTGAAAATGATCTCATATACAAGATATCCAAGAATATGATAGAAAAATCCATTTACTTGATTATATAAAAATACCCTTAAGGTAGAGAAACACCTTACAATTGATCATTTTATGGAAGGAATCCACTCTTGTTCACCTTATTAAGGTTGGGTGACCTCTCAATGAGATAATATCCAAATAAAATAAACTCCACACACCTCATAAGGAGGACTCCACCCTTATTTATAGCTAGCAAGAGAACCCTAATCATAACAACCTCCTAACTACCTAGTGGACCTTCTTTAATTAGGCCACATTACATTATTTAATATTAAAAAACATAGTGGACATTATTTGGTAATAACAAACATAGTGGACCTAGTCCACCTTACATTGAATAACCTCAACTATTATTATTCTAATAGGCCCTTCAACCCCCATTATACCCTTAGGCAAAATCCCAACTTTACACCCCCTTCAAAACATAATTTACTTAAATGATTGTTATGAGGAGGTACAACCATAAACTAGTGTCCAATGGATGAGTGTTGACCACAGTGATGAAGTAATCCATAACAATCGGGTCCCATGTGTAAGTGCTAGCCACCAAGTTGAGGGAAAGTATTAATTTCTTTATTGTTGAGAAGGGTGGGTTATAAAACAAGCATTCAAACCCAATAATCAAAACAATTATAAAGGAGTCTAAACTTGATGTCTCTCACTACATTTAAAACTAACACAATTGCTTACTTGATTATAAACTTATAGAGTTCTAATATTTTTAGTGTGTTTTAGAAGGTATTTTTTTCTTATTTATCAAAAAATGATACACTAATATCACCACTTTTTTTTCTAGACTATAATTCTTTTTTAAACTTTTTTATTGTCAATGTAATAATTCTTTTGTAGGGGGTTTTCTAAAATGTGTTTTCAGTCCATTTTGAATAATGATGATATTATTATCGCTATTTTTTTCCAAAGACTATTTTTTTAATTTATTTTTCCTTTGTTAATATAGTAATGTCATTTCATTTTTCTTTTCTTTTCTTTTTGAAGTGTTTTCTTAAGTTTATTGTATATTTTAGAAGTGATATAATAGCTCTAGAAACCATCTCAACTCTAAAATACAATAAACATAAGAAACCCTTAAAAAAGAAAAGAAAAGAAAAATAAAATGTCATTAACACATCTACATTGAAATTTCTTTTCCCATAGAAAGTGTTAAGGAAGCACATTGAAGAGGGGATGGATGCCTATCCTTTCTAGGAACAAGTGGTAATCAAACATTATGTTTAAGAATGAGAAGGAGGTGGTAAGGATGGAAAATGTCATATTTGAATGGCCCTTCCCTACATCGAACATATCTCCACATTGTATGAACATTAATCCATCTCTTGCAGGAATGATGGATTCAAGTGGGAAGGGGAATGATAAATCCATGTAGGTTGCTTTTGATATGAAGAAAAATCCAATGTGTGATGAGAATTCTCATGTAAGGATTGTATTTGATTTGGTACATTTTATTTTGTGTTTTCCTAGCTAGGTTTGGTAGGGCTTGGGGCACCAAAGGCTCCATCCAATATATAAAACATCTTAGGAATCCTTTGAGACTCACCCCCTTGCTTCTGGAGGAAAAATGAAAACTCAATTTCTCCTAGGTTCATATAGACAAAGGAGCCATCATATCTGGGGAAGGAGTGTGAGTTTACAAGGGGGACAATATTTACATAGTTAGGTCATATGCTTGGTTTCAAAGGTTGACTCTTCCTTCTAAAATTAGAGATAAGTTAGCCAAGAAATGAGGGGAGGGTTAAGAGCCACTTTTCTTGGCTTCCAAACACTTCTTAGTTCTCATCTCATGGTCATTCGAAGGAGTAAAGTTAGTTAGTAAAAATGAACGTATGGCAACTATAGGAGAAGTCAGTACTAGGGGGTAGAAAAACCAATGAAACCATAAGACATAGACCATAGTTGTGAAAAAATCATAGAAAAGGAGCCCCCCCAACAAGTAAACTAGAGTCAAAACATAGGCTATGGAAGTAGCAAAGAAGTACAATAAAAGGTTCCAAACTAAAATCAAGGAAGAGATAGACATAATTAAAAAATTAGTGAGGGAGAAATGTGAAAATACATCATTGGACGACATTGATAAGAAGCTCATGGAATCGATACCAGACATGATCTTTTCATGAAGTAGGGACACCAAATATTCCAAGTTTTTCTTATTTATACTAACACAAAAAATCCTTCATAGACCATATAGTTGAAGAATGAGGGGTGTAGTAGCAATCCATCCAAGACAAATTGAACCTCTTAGACCTCAAATATAAAACATTGGTCAAGATAGTTTGGTGTATGAAAACTATGGAGAAGGCGCATAATTGAGATGACCAAACACCAACTACAAAATCCCAAGAATAAACTAATATAGTCTACATATATGTAGACTCAACCTCATTGGGTGAAAACTAGTTGCCTCATTAATTTGTCTGAGTCTTTTTTGGCTTAATCTTTCATTTTAAGCATTAGGATCATGTGCATATTTTTTGTTCTTGTTCATAAAAGAGACTACTAGTTGGCAATAATTTGTCTCAAAAATTACAACTCTTGTTATCTTTATATTGTTATATATAGGTCCCATAGGCTAGATAGTTATGCTAATACTATGGACATTTCTATTAATATTGGTGAACATTATAGGAAAAATCATCACATATTTGATAATTATCCTAGAATTTTTTTTTCTATACTAATTAATGGATGATAACTAAATTTAAAATAAATAAAAAACATTGAAAATATTTTTAAAAATATGTAGTCTAATCGTTCTATGTTTTGGCCCTTTTCCGGGGATATTTTCCAGGGATTTTTGCTCGAAATTCGGCCATAAATTGTTGTATATACATATTTGAGTGGTTAATTTTGTGTAATCTGAGTGCCGCAAGGGTTTCTCAACATGCTAAATCGATTTTTGCATTCATACATGTAATTTAAACAACAAAAAATTGTGATTTTGTGCAGATTTTTGTTGCCGTATTCCGACAAAAAGGGAAAAAAACGTAGAACAGTTAGACAATGCCATTTAAAAATAGATCTTGGAAAAAAAGTGTTGATACTAGTATCACCATTATTAAAAAAAACACCTTTTAAAAAACTCGTTGAAAAAAATTTACCACGTCGACAATGAAAATGTTTTAAAAGATAACTTAGAAAAAAAAAGTGAGGATATGTGTCTTTCAAGAAATTTTAACCAAATAAAGTGGTTTTGGGCTAGAGTTCTAATTTTTAGGTAATAGTTCTCATCTAGTAGGAAATCATGTTAATTTAATTAATGAATCAAGAGACTTCTCCAATTTGTTGCAATTGTTGGTATTTTATAATATCCTATAACATAATTGTTCTTTTATGCATTCTTCAATGAATATCATTGATTCTACTATCTTCCTTAGTAATGTTGTTGTTGATATTCATGCCTTTCTTGACAAATTTGTTGGTAATGAGAGCGTCGATATGGCTCCACATTTGATGATTTTCCTTCATTTCCCACACCCTTATAGTCAATCCTATTTTTTGGAATAACAACATGCTCTAACTATTGTCCTTGATATTCAATTACTCTTTCTTAAGAGAGAGTGCCTTCAAATATTTTGTTGATTTTTCCAATTTGGATTTTATCCTCTCTAGTTGGATCTTGGGTCTTTGCTTTTCATTCTTATTTTGGTGTTGAATGGTAATGTTATCTATCAATTTTGTTTTTCCTTCTTCAATTATAGATTGTATTCTAATTTGATATACTTTATATTGAGGGTTTCCTCAACCTTCTTGCAAATATCCTCTTCAAGTGTTTTCATAGTTTCTTCATATACAATCTTCAATTTTGCTTGATTTTGATAATGCTTCTTTTATTATTTTAACCTCTCAACATTGTTAAGTAGTGTTTGATTATGGTTTTGTAATCATTAGATTTATTCATCCTTATTTTTCTGTTCTTATTTTTAGTCATCATTTTCCTTCCCTTTTCTCATCTTTATTTGCTTTAAGGTCTTACCCTCGTTAATTAGTTCTTCATTTAGCACTTACATCTTAGAGAAATCATCTATACTCTTTCTAAAATCTTGTTGGATGTATGGGCTAACCTAGGTTCTACCTTATTTCTCTAACAAAACCCTAGAAACCATTGACCCCTCTGGTAGACCAGAAGGCAACACTACGCACAGAGTGCACATCGTAGACTCACCCGAGATGGCTTATGGGTGATTGCATGACCCAAGTGTATAAAATCATGGAAGGGATGGAAATCATGGGAATGTTAGGCATATTATTACTTCTTTTACTTCAACATGCATTCTACCATACCATCTTTCAGATCTACCGTTTATTCATCCTTTAACATTCATTCTTCAGAAAATAACATGCACGTTGTAAATTAACCTTAGAAAATTAATATATTCATTCATTCAACACAAAAGAATATCAAAGAAATAAATAAGAGAAACATACATAGAGACACCATATTTTACCCTGGTTCACCCCCCCTTGGGCTACCCCCAATTTTTTTTTTTCTTATTTATTATTCTTCATTAAAAGATATGTGTTGTGTGCATTACATCAAAAGTTCATCATAATCTGTGAGGCTAACCAGTGTCACACCAAGTTCCACATTTTGCGACCTGACCCTCAATTACACTCCAACTGACTCATCGTCACTAGATCTCCTCAGATCATACAACAAAACTGATTACTTCAAAACTCATGATGGTTCTCAAAAAGATACTCTAAGCATGTTCAAAAGATTGATCATTTCTCCTATCCTCATACAACCTATATTTATACTTCAAAAGTGGGTTAAAACCCTTACATTATAATCCAAAACCCTAATTCTAAGTGGACTCAACTTTTCCACATTCTAATTTCCTTCGTGCACTAATCCACAATTACGTTGCACTGATTTTCCTTTGCTCCCACCACACACTGCTTTCTTGGTCCATTCTACCTTGTTTGTTGTGTTGTATCTCGAACCTTACCCAACAAAAACCTTCTCCAATAGGCCCCCAACACTTACCTATGGCTTGTCCCAAGCCACTCAAGAAGTGTGTGCCTCCTACATCGATTTCTCCAATGCCTAGAAATTCTTTGTCAACTCATCGACTTGTGTCTTCTCCTACACACTCTTTTCTATCACAGTTTCCACCACCTGTATGGTTAAATGTGATCCTTCGACACTTATATACTTTTCRAGTGTGYCTGTTCTAGTCTTTCTTTCTCTATTTCCAACTCTGCTATCATTTTCTCTACTTGTTCCTATAATGGMTCCAATTGAGCATGTCTTGTATGTTTTTCTCCTTGGATTGTCTTCRACTCTGCTTGCATATTTTTCATATCCTGCGCAGCCTTCATTCTCTTTGAAATAAGAATTTCCTTCTACCTTTGCTTTAAATCTTGAACTGCATTGTTTACTTTTTCTTCCCTCTTATCCAAYTGTTGGATCCCTTTGTCTTCTTCTAGGGTCATCCATATACACAYTGTATTTTCATAGAGTTGTGCTACTTCTTTCACCTCCCGCGTGATGATATCTGTGTGTTATGTTTCCTATTTCTTCCTCTCTAATCTGACCTATGGATGGGTAGTTCGTGTCAGCTTCTCATCCAATTCTATTACCTACTTCTTATAACTATCCATAATCCATGCTATCCTTTGGATATTTTCTTCTATGCTGAGGTCTTCTGCTAGTGCGTTGTTTGGAATAGTTTGAAATACTTCCTCAAGTCTTTGTTATAGATTCTCTGTGTTTTTTTTCTTCATCTCGCTCAATCTACACTTATTTGAGAGCTATCTCTAATACCTCCTTCTCTTCCTTGGTTGTCTCCAAGTTTGTTTCCTCTGTCCTAGCCCTTGATTGTACTTCTTGTGCAATGCTCATCCGCAACTTATACAACGCTTTGGTTGGAATCTTGGATAGAGCCAAGTCCAACTATTCTGTGTCCTTTAGTTGCTTATGCGTTGTTCCTTGATTAATCTGTAGCATCTCCTGAGTGATCTGGAAAATGTTACTACCCAATACCATTGTTTGTATTGTCTCTTTTTCTTTTGGAGTATGCTCCTACTATGCTGAGTCTTTATGCTATTCTGTTCCTTTCTGATGCATGAAGTAATCTGGAGGCTTCCCAAAGTCTCCTTGACCTCCATCAATTTTTTCATAATTCCTTATCTTTGTGACTCTGCCATGTAGATTGCTTCTTCTCCTTAGTCTTTCACCTTATCTTCTACTAACTCTGTGTCATATTCAATGATTGTGAGCTCAGGGGCCTTCTTTTGTGCCTTCATCTTCTTCCTGTTTTCTCCTATATGCATTGTTGAATTCCTCTTTGTTTTTGTTTTTGTCTGCATAGGTTTCTTTAACTTTGGTGGGTTTTGAGTTCTTGTCTCCTGGGTTGGGATTTTATATTTCTTCTGCACTCCCCTGTTTTTTATTTCTGTGTGCTTAATTCCTAGCACTGAGGCCCTTGGTACTGTTTACTTATTCCTCGACTTTTTGAATATCGTCTCACTTTCTGTGCACTGTGAGGCTTTTTGGGTATAGACTGTTGGGCTACTAGATTTTTGCACTGTGCCAACTTTTGCTTGTTCTTTTCCCTTTGCTCCTTTCTTTCCATCCATTAGTACCTTCCATTGTTCTGGCCATTTTTCTATTACCCATTTGAATTCTTCCATTGTGATGCAATACTCCATCTTTAACCATGTATTCTTAAGGTATCTTCTAG
>JASDQU010102919.1:16032-32758 GCA_032191745.1 Picea mariana | reverse complement strand
CGCTCTGTAAGGATAGCTTCTGTCACACCAGATGAAGAAGGTAACGACGAAGACCTAGAAGAAGTTGAACAACAACCAGAAGAGGAAGTCAAAGTTCTAAAGAAATGAAAAGGATCACCTTTGAAGTCTTTCGTTAAGAAGAAAGCCAAAGCGACCATGACCAAGATGAAGACCATGCTCAATCCAGATGACTTCAAATTTCTCCTCACGACTTTGAATGAAGCTATAGAAGAGATCACAGAAAAGAAGGAGGCCAAGCAAGAAACGATGTACAAAAAAATTGAAACCTAGCTCCAAGGAGTACAGCGAGCCCTCTAGTCTAACTGCACAGTCTCCATTGTGCCTATTCTAGAAGGAACACCTGAAGTAGGAGACGAGTCAGTTCAACTTCGCAGGATTGCCAACCTAGTCGAAGTATGCCTTCGAAAAGAAAAATAAGTAACAACGCAGGCCACCCAGGCCCTAAAGCACGCATGTTATAACCCTAAATTGCACTATTCTTGCTTACCTGGCATCAGGCCTACTCATGCCTCTTCCTAACCAAAGCCATGCTGAGCAATTCCTCAAAAAACCACTTAAAACAAGTAACCCGCGCCCTAACTTCTCACTGGGCGCGGGCATCCGCTTGCTGTCCTCATACTGAATGCGGGCATCCGCGGGCTAACCCAAAATAGCCCGCGGGTACCTAACAAAGCAAAAAATCAGGAAAGTTTCCGCCGGGACACAAGGCTTTTTGTTAGTTAACTGGAACTCTGAGCCATGCATGGCCGAGAGTTTGCCAAAAACCCTAGCTCTTTCTAGCCTATAAAAGAAGGGGTAGGGGTACTATTCAAAAGAGGAAAATCATAGCAAAGAAACTCTGCCAAATTGCCAAGCCAGTTTTGTCCCAACCCTTTAGCCTTGCCTCAAGCTCTAGGAGAAACTCAAGAAGCAGTAGTTGGAGGACAAAAAGAAGAGGAAGAGCCCAGGATCAGGATCGTGGAACGGTGACCGACCTCAGAAATCATTGTAAATTGATTCATATTGAAGTTAATAAAAAAAGATACTTTTCCCGTCCCGCATACATGAGTCTCATCTATGTAATTTGATTTATGTTTTATCTCTAACCCTATAATAGATCAGTAGCATGCATGCATAGTCTTGTCGTGATTGCAGGGAAGCTTTTGGAAGGAGTNCAGTAGCATGCATGCATAGTCTTGTCGTGATTGCAAGGAAGCTTTTGGAAGGAGTAGCAGCAGCAAGGGGATAAGAAGCTCAACGGAGGATCTACTTCAGCCGTCCGGAAAAAGGTTGGTTTATTCTTCTCTTGTATGCATGTGAAGAAAAGGGGTTTCAGATTCGGGTAGAAGGTCAAAAGTTAAGTCTTGAGGGTCATGATCTGCGTATAAGTTTAGAGCCCTAGCTTATTAGTCCGTAGGGTAGAATACCCCACAACAACGCACACAAGGAAATCATAGAGCAACGCCAAGTTGCACAGCAAGAGAAGGAGTTCATCCAAGAGAATTTTGATAAAGAACGCACAAAGATCCAAAAGGAGAAGGAGAAAATTCTTGCGAAGCAAACCGAGATTGAAGAAGCAGTCAATAGAGCATTTTGCTCTATGACTGGCTTAGAACATAAGGTAGAAGAACCCATAGAACACCAAGTAATGAAGCTTACTGAAGTCATTCAACAACTGCAACAAAGAGTAGTAGAACTAGAGCTCCAAGCTATACCGAGTACTCCACAAGAAGAACGTGACCAACGAGAAGTGAATGCCCGAAGTACAGTAGAAAGGATTAAGGCACTCACTGAAGAATGTAAGCAATTAAGTAGTAGAAGTGTGTAGATACATGAGAACCTATCCAAGAGCCCTGAATTGCATAAATTGGAGTCACAGCTCCAGGAGGCAAAGTGCCAAGCCAAGAAGTTACAGGTACAGTTGAAGGACCTACTGACCATAGAGAAAATGAAGAGGTCCCATGAATAGTGCGTCATGCAACAACAGATTCATATGATCTAGAGTAAGGTCATGGAAATGATGTAGCAACTTCAACCTTCACAGGATAGGGCATGTCAACTATTCTTAGAGATTAAGAGCCAAGGGACAGACCTGGAACAGGTAGTGAACACAACAGAGAAACGCTTAGAAGGACCAGTTAGTAACACAGTTATTCAAGAGTTTGCAGAGAAATAAGAAGTAGCAAAGCAACAGGTCGAAGCAGCTTGAGCGAAGCTTGAGGCCTTTGAGGCAGAGTTACCCAGAGAAGAGTGACTCGAGATGAATCACAGGTGAGCGTTGGGGGCCTGTTGGCCCTCGACCAAGTTTTGAGGAATACTTGGTCATAGTTGACCATTTGGTACTTCGACTGCCTATCAAAGATAGAGCGCATAGTGAAGCGGAGATCGCGAGATGTCGCCACCTTTTGTGGAACCTTTTTGGGTTTTTTTGGGAATATTGTAATGGGAAAGGGATGTCGGCCATTTTTTAGGCATTTTTCTATGTATAAATAGAGTTTCAGGCCATGTAAGAAGGAGTTCCTGTCTAGTCGATGGATTTGTGCATAAGTTGGATCTATGTGATCAGAAGTCTTTGTGACTGTAAGAGAACTGTGCATGCTGTAATAGTGCTGAGTGCACAGAGTATGAGAAGGCATAGTGATTGGATCTACTTGGGGAAAGAGGATCTAGTGAGCTACACAAATCTCTTGTACTGTGCAGGGTAAGGGTCATTGAAGCTCTGTGCTGTAACTGCTTTACCAAGACAATATAAATAAGACTTTGTGGATGTAGCCTCAGGGTGGGGGTGAACCATGGTAACTCTATGTACTGTGCTGATGTGTTTGTCTCTCTCTTGCTAAGTGCTCTGATATGTTTAGATAGATTTATTGATGCTTTGTGATTATGGGATATGAATGCATGCTAGATGTGATACATAAGATGCTAAGTGCTTAATCTATTGAGTATAACATGTTTATCATTGCTAAGTGCTAGATCTGAGTAATTACTGTGGTGCTCTATGATTTTTGTGAAGTGTATTAACGAATGTATGTTAGGAAATAATTGATGCTAAGTGTGCTGTAATCAAGATAATCACAAATCTGTGTCCTAGCTAAGGTTGCAGACACCTGAGTCCTGAAACCACCCTTGCCTCTACCTCGAGTGAGACTTCATCTACTTCGCAGGTGTTTTTGAAAGGGCTGGTAGTTAGGGCTTTGTTGGTGTGCTCTTGAGCATTGAACCCTGGGTCTGCCCCTGTGCCAACATGTTTTCCTCACAACATAAACATAGTAATGATCGACCAACTTTCATTCATTGACCCTCATCTGATGGTCAACCATCCACCTTCCCTAAACGGTCCATACATGCCAACAATGTCTACCCTACCGCATGTCAATTATGTAATGACCTGCCCCATGCATTCAACCTCGCACGAGAGTGAATATCTCCCTTATCTTGACTTGGATTTGGTAGTTGACATGACCATCTCTTCGATAGGGATATTAGAGCCAGATCTCCCTACCCTAATCAAGGTCATCAAAATGTATTCCTTTCAGAGTGATTTTCTTCCATCTAGCAATGATCTCTTGAAAGCCATGATTGATGTTTGTCCCTTGAAATGTATTCCTTACAGAGAATTGTATTGTTGGAAGCCATGATCAAGAAGAGGTTATGAGCATAGTTTTTCTCTATGTAGAAATATCGTTAAAAAATGAAATAAAATCTACAAGCATAGTTTTTCTTCTCTGTGGAAAGCTCGTTAAAAAATGAAACAGAGGTTATGAGCATCGTTTTCCTCTCTCTAGCAAGATTGTTAAAAAATGAAATCGAAGCTAGGATCATAGTTTTTATTCTTTGTGGAAAACTCGTTAAAAAATGAAATATAGGTTATGAGCATAGTTTTCCTATCTGTAGCAAGCTTGTTAAAAAAAGAAAAAAAAGGCTATGAGCATAGTTTTTCTTCTCTGTGGCAAGGTTGTTAAAAAATGAAACAAAGGTCTTGAGCATAGTTCTTTTCATGTGTCAAGCTTGTTAAAAAATGAAAAAAGTCACCTCTCCTGTTACACATCAAATTTCCACACCTAGGTACCTCGCCCTAAGTGTCGCAAATGTCTTAAAAGTGTCATACACACCTTGCTAAGTGTCACATAAACCTCACATTTGGTTTCCTATTTTTAAGGGGAGGTTGAGGATCTCATGGATGGTTGAAATATTTCCTCTTTAAAATCCTTGAGATATATTTCCTCCCTAAAATCCTTAAGAGATATTTTCTCCCTAAATATCTTGGAGATCCCATTTTAGTGGATTTGATGAGTGATCCTCTCCATGGTGGTTAAGCCTCCAAATCCTATATAATGAATGCTTTCCATGGAGAAGGGACGCATATTAGGGGTATCAAAATTATGATCTTAGCAGGAAGATTTTGGATATTAAACCTATGATCTTGGGAACATCGTGAAAGGGATGGACGAGGAGGAATTAGAGAGGCTGCTGCAACTACATCTACAGATTATAAGTGTATTTTTAATGTTCTCATTAATATATGCTTGGCCTATTTGCTTCTAGTTTATGTATATTTACATATGCTTGTCTATTGTAGATGAATTTGTTTAATCTATTATTCTAGAGTAGGAGTTTCCTTATGTCTCTTTGTAGTTCATGGTTTGCAGGCATCAAGTTGTGTGAACGATTTTGGAGATCAATATCAAATTCGAGTAGCGAGGAAAAACATCGGAATAAGGTGCATAACAATTTCTTCCTTCTCTTTCTCTTTCTGAATAGTTAAGAAAATCACAAAGGGATGTTAGTGTCCATTTTCATCTTTCTGTCTTAGTATTAGGGGTCTAGAATCCGAGGGAAGATCCACCTGTCTGAAGGGGGATTTTTCTAGAACAACAACACCTCCATCTGTGAAATACTTTATCTCATATGGCCCTGGACAATGCATTCTAAGCTTCCCTGAGTGTTGTAAGTATTTATTGTCATATAGGAGAACAATATCAACTACCTTTAAGTTCTTCTTCTTAACATGTCTCTCATGCTAAGATTTATCCTTTGCTTTTTGTACCTCTTGATGGAAACCATATATGATTCTATCTTCTTTTAATTCCATTAGTTGAGCCAATCTTTCCTATGCTATTCCTCTTTCTGTCATGTTTGTAACTGTTGCAATGCACGAACATGGTATCAAATACTCTAAGGGAACTACTGCTTCCTATCCATACACCAATCTAAAATGTGTTTTCCCTATTATCTTCTTGCATGTAGTTCTATAAGCCCATAATATTGTTGGTACCTTCAATTCCCAGTCATCTCTGTTTACATTACAAATCTTGGTCAAGGCATTCTCCAATATCTTGTTAAATGCTTTCACTATTCCATTCACCCAAGGATGATATGGAGTGCTCTTGTAACAATGTATCTCAAATTATTCTAGCATTTCTTGGATTGTACTTTTGATAAAATGAGTCCCCTGATAACTCATCAATATTCTTGGGCATCTAAATCTTGTAACTACATGTTCAAATAAAAAGAAAACTGCAGTCTTTGTGTTGCAATCCTTCACTGCTGCTGCCTCAACCCATCTGGTCAAGTATTTTTTCACTGTAATAATATATCTAGCCCCCAATATTCTTGATGGTGGATTAATTGGACCTACAAATTCTACTTCCCACTTTTCAAATACTTGCAAGGTTATCTAAGGTATCAATGGCATCTCATTCCTCCTGGATGACTTTCCAACCCTCTGACGGAAATCACAATTTTGACAGTACTCCTTTGAATCCTTGTGAACTGTTGGCCACCATAATCCTTCACGTAATACCTTCTACGCAGTAGTTTTCCCTGCATAGTGTCCTCCCACAATTCCTTCATGTGCTTTTGCTAAAATTATAGGCCTTTCATGCTCCATAAGACATATCCTCAAAATTTTGTTTGCACTAAGTTTGTACAAGTGACCTGCAATCAATTGGTAGTCTACAACTCTGACTACCAAAATTTTCTTCTATGAAATATTGAATTCATTTGGAGCAATTCTTGTACTAAAAAAATCAATAATGTCGTCAAAATATTCATCAACAACGTGCATTGAAAACAATTGTGCATCTGAGAAGTTGTCCTCCAAGTTACTTGGTTTCTCTCCATTATTTATCCTGGATAGATGATCTATCCCTACGTTCAATCTTCCAGGCTTCATCAAAACTTCAAAATCAAAATCCCGAAACAATAGTAGCCATCAACATATTCTTCCCCCCAACACTGGCTTATTGACTAAATATATAAGAGCAAAATGATTTCTAAACATATTAAAGTGTTGAACTAACAAATACTGTTTGAATTTCTGCAATGCATATACCATGACCAATCCTTCCCTTTATGTAGTATTGTAGTTATATTCTGAATCTGATAACTTCCTACTTGCAAATGCTATGGGGTGATTGATGCAGGAGCATCCCTCACGACAAGCAAGCCAACGTGGAAGCGAAGGACCGCTGGAAGACGTCCAGTGCAAGTTTTTGAATTTCCCTTGAAGTTGATGCACAAGTATAAATGAGATCATTTATTGAAGGCACCTTGGTAAAAATGTAATCAGACCTTGAGCACCCCGCTCTCGTCTGAGATAGACAAAGGAATTTATAGTAGTAAATGTAAGTAGGTAGAATTGAATTTGTAGATTAGACAGTTCTAGAAGAAAGAGGGAAAAATGGATATAGACGCCCTCATTGTATTGTTGTAGTAGTTGTTGATAGTTCAGGAAGAGTTAGAAGAATCCGGAGCATAGGAGAGCAACAGAGAATTGTAGAAGAACACCCATGTATAGATCTTGAATTAATAGAAGAGTTGATTCAGATTCATGGATTTTGTGTTATTCTCTGTGTATGTGTGTTGAATGCTATGCTCATAAGTATTTAATTCCTGTTATGCATTTGCTATTATGTTGTGTGTATGATTTCATGTGTTGAGAYTGAAATCTGAGAGGAAGTGGAGTGAGTTACAATTGGTTTTTTCTATMTGAGTAAGGATTCTTGCAAGGAGTGCTGTTGAATTCGTCCGCAAGGAGTGCGTTGACAGAAGGCTCAGATAGTTAGCCCTTGTTCTCATTCACCCAGGAGTGGAAGTGAGAAATTCGAGCCATGTAAGGAGTGCRTAGGCTAGGGAGAATCTCAGTCGTGAAACTGAGCGAAGTATTTCAGGGCTGCTGCTGCAGGTGTGGGAAGGGTCAAAAGWACTCAAGACTTAGAAGTGGTTGAGAACTTCCTCAAGGAGTGGATGCAAAGAACCTCTTTGAGGTTGAAAGTAATTGAGGAAAGCTCAGGAGGAATAAGCCTTCAATTCGCCAAATAAAAGGTGCAGGGAAGAGGCCTTTGGAAGTCGAAGGGAAGCGTCACAGGTTGGCAAGTGAGCRAACGAGTCTTGTGGGGAGACACTTCTTTATTTTACAGAGTTAGMAAAGGAAGAACRGACGGTCGAAATCCTCTGAAGAGATTTCATGAAGTTCCATGGACCGTTGGATCTTGCGGAGGTGCAAGGAGGTTACGACAGAAATGTTCAAAGGGTTCCAAGTTCAGGAGGGGTAGAGCCATTGATTCTGAGTCATAGAGACCGTCAGATCTACATGTGGCATCGTGTATCAGGAGTTCACAAGTATAAGCTCCAAATTTGCGCAACAAGTATTACGATATCGCGATCCACGATATTTCGAAAGGCTCAGAGCCGTTCATCATTGGGACATGTGTCAGGAGATTTCGAGGAGTCAGAGTTCGGAGCATCGGGGATTTTGAAGGGAAGAAACCCTCGCAGTTTGGAATCACGATACGTGAAATCCCGACAGGAGAGTTGTGTGGGCCACAGGTGGAGCCAGCGGAGGACAGGTGTCAGACATCCGGGAAGAGTCGGGAATCGACATACTGGAGTTCCTGAGGAAAAGGAACTTGAGAAAGTTCAAGTCCTGAACCCCGAAGGAAATGGGGACTGTTCATTTAGTGGACACGTGGTAGAGATCTGCACCATCGGAGGAAATCCTGACAAGGAGCCAACCGATCGGAGTTTGGAGCTCATCGGGATATTGGAGATCCCAGTGACGAGTGGTTCGTGCACTTTGAAATGACGATTCATGAAACCCTGATCAGTGGGGAACAATTGTCAGCCATAGCAGGGCTGAGGGATGAGCCGTAGTGGGAGCCAGTCGTCAGCCTGACGGAGGTCGAAGTGATCAGGAAATCGGGGATTCTGTTGACAATAGGTTTGGCGCATTTCGACACGCAAAACCCGAACCCCGATAAGGGATAAGACCGTGGTCACAAGTCAACAGTCACATGTTGTGGAGCCTATAGCAGGAGGCTAATGCGTGAGGAGCGCGTCGAGATTTGGAGGATCATGAGTCTTGTTTTTGAGTGAATTTTGAAGCTCGTAGCCCAAATGGGAGGTAGGACTACGGTCCCAGAATCAATGGTCACATTAGCTAGGGTTTGTCTTGGAGGGCTAAAGCACATCGGGGATCAGAGGATCGGGGGTTCTGAGTACATGTGCATCTCGACATCGCAAACCCCGAAACCTCGACAGGAGTTCTTACCGTGGTCATATAGGATCTGGTCATGTGGATCAAAGGCTTAGCCAAGTGGGCTGAGGCAACAAAGGAGAAAATTGGAGATCGAAAATCGGTGATTCAAGTTGCCAGAATATCGTGTGTGTCAAATCCCATGATAGAAGGAACCATGATAGAGCAAAGGGGGATCTCGAAAAGAGTTTCCTATGGGAGGAAAATTTCTTGATAGGCAAATAGGAGAACTTCAAAGTTCTTTTGGCCAAGGAAAAGGACAGGTCCTGTGAGTGGACGTGCCCGTGGGTGGCGCGCCTGTGTCAAGTGATATCAGAGCATAGAAAAGATTCTTTGCTTTCTGTAGCAGAGGACAAGGAGAATTCACCATGCCACCAAGGAGAAGAGGTAGACAATCACCCAACCCAAAGGAAGAAAAGGAATTGTCCAGAGAAAGAGGTAGGCAGGTGCAGAATCCAGACATGGAGAGATAAATGCGTAATCTTCGTGCCATAATGGAGGACATGGAAACATCGCAAAGGCACAAAGATGATGCAGGAGATATCAGTGAATACGAGGATGAAGATGATGATGGACATGGAGGAGAAGAAATCCTAGTGGAATATGCAGCAAGTGAACGCTTACTAAAAGCTGTTGCAAGAATGAGTACAAAGGTGAAAATGGACATTCCAGTTTATGAGGGAAATTTGGATGGGGAAGAGCTTCTAGATTGGATTAGAGCTCTAGACACTTACTTCGACTATGAAGATATCGAAGAGGACAAGAAGGTCAGGCATTCCATCACAAGATTAAAAGGACATGCAACCTTGTGGTGGGATGAACTATAAGTTGACAGTCGTTGCCAAGGCAAACAAAAGATTAAGAGCTGGGACAAGATGATTGCAAAGATGAAGGAAAAATTCATTCCCAGAGATTATCAAATTTCTCTGTTCAGGATGATGCAGAACCTGAGATAGAAGCTGATGACAGTGAAGGAGTATACTGAGGAATTTTACAGGTTGAATATCAGGGCAGGTCATCGTGAAAGCAATGATGAAAAGGTGGCTAGGTATATGAATGGCCCGAGGTATGAAATTCAGGATGAAATAAGTATAGTAGCCATCCGAACGGTGGAAGATTCTTACCAAATGGATGTGAAAGATAAGGAGAAGCTGAACCGTAAGCAAGGTCAAAGAGGAAGAGGCAGAAGTCATCCCAGAGGAAAAACAAAGTCCCAAGATAAATACCAGAAGCCCAAGGAGGAATGGAAGAAACCTCAGGGTAAGGTTGGAAGAGGTGGAACCTCGGAGAGAGGGCAATATGTTTAACAACACAGACAACATACTGAGCAGAGAGGAGGATATGCTGATAATGATAGGTTTCCTCATACCAGAGGTAGAGGAAGAGGAAGAGGTGGAGTGATCACATTCTTCACATGTGGAAAGAATGGGGACAAGTCGTTTGAGTGTCCAGAGAAAAAGAAATAAATTGGAGAGACTCACATCGCCGAGGCACAGAGGAAAGATGTTGAGGCTGAATACGCTGAAGGCGGAAGATCGCTGGTGATGCGGAGAGTCCTTTTGACGCCAGAGAAGGAGATGGAGAATTTAGCACAGAGGAACAGTCTTTTTAGGACTGCTTGCAAGACCAAGGGTTGGGCATGCAAGGTTATCGTGGACAACGGTAGCACTGAAAATCTCATTTCAACTGAGATGGTAGAGAAGCTAGAGTTGGAGACAACTGATCACCCGAGTCCATACAAAGTTTCATGGCTACATAAGGGACATCAGGTAAATGTCACTAAACAATGCTTAGTTGAAATTAATATAGGAGGATATAATGATAAGATTTTATGTGATGTTATTCCTATGGATGTTTGTCATTTATTGCTGGGTAGACCATGAAAATATGATAGAAATGTGATTCATGATGAGAGGATGAACACAAATACCCTGAAGAAGAATGGGAGAATCCATATGTTGCATCCAATTCAGGATAAAGAAGTGAAGCCGGAAGTAAGCAACATAGTACTTCTCATGAGTGGGAAGGAACTTCTTACAGAAGTTAAGAAGAAGGAGGATCCACAATTCTATGTGGTCAGGAGGCCGAGAATTGTACTGACTAGCATGAGAGTGGATGATTTTCCAGAAGAAGTTCAAGAACTACTGGAAGAATTCACTGATATTTTAGTGGATGAATTACCTTGTTCGTTTCCACCAATGAGGATTGTGAGTCATCATATTGATCTCATACCAGGAGCTAGTTTACCAAACAAAGCCGCGTACAGATTAATGCCGCAGGAGAATGAAGAAGTTAAAAGACAGGTCCAGGAGTTGTTGGACAAAGGTTTGGTCAGAGAAAGCTTGAGTCCATGTGCCGTTTCAACAGTACTCAGTCCGAAGAAAGACAGAGGCTGGAGGATGTGCACTGATTCAAGAGCCATCAACAAGATAACTATCAGGTATAGATTCCCATTGCCAAGAATGGATGATTTGATGGATTGCTTAAGTGGAGCAATTTTTTTTTCAAAGATTGATTTGAAGAGTGGATATCATCAAATTAGTATGAGAGAAGGTGATGAGTGGAAAACAACATTCAAGACAAACAAAGGTTTGTATGAATGGCTTGTTATGCCGTTTGGCTTGACGAATGCACCAAGTACCTTTATGAGGTTGACGAATGAAGTCCTGAAGGAATTCATCGGAAAATTTTTCATTGTGTATTTGGATGACATACTGATTTTCAGCAAGATGAAAGTTGAACATCTGAAGCATTTGGCCATTGTGATGAAGAAGCTACAACAGGAGAAGCTATTGATTAACATGAAGAAATCCTCATTCATGAGGACAGAACTCATTTATTTTGGTTTTGTTATATCTGCAAATGAGTTGAGGATGGATCCAGATAAGGTGGAGGTAATTAAGAATTGGCCATCACCAAGGAACATATTCGAGGTGAGAATTTTTCATGGTTTGGCTAGTTTCTACAAAAAATTCATCAGGAATTTCAGTGGAATTAGCGTAGAAATGATGGATATAGTGAAGAAAAGACATAAATCTTTTCACTGAACTTAAGAGGCTGAGAAGAGTTTCAATTTGTTGAAATGGAAGATTACGGAACAACCAATTCTGGTGTTGCCAGATTTTCAAAAGACATTTCAGGTGAAATGTGATGCAAGGGGGTTTTCCATAGGAGCAGTCTTGAGCCAGGAAGACAAATCAATTGCATATTTCAGCGAGAAGCTGAATGAGGCAAACGAAAATTACTCCACGTATGATAAAGAATTTTATGCTATCATCCAGGCATTGAAGAAATGGAGGCACTATTTGATTCCAAAGGAATTTGTTTTGTATAGTGATAACCATGCATTACAATTTGTGACTCAACAGGAGAAGTTGAATCAGAGGCATGTTAAATGGGTTGAATACATGTAAAATTTCACATTTGTAATAAAACATATTTCTGGTACTGCTAACAAAGTTGCTGATGCTTTGAGTAGGAAGTGTTTGCTGTTATAGGAGTTCAAAGTCAAGACGTTAGGCTTTGACGATCTCAGAGACATATATGCGGATGACAAGGATTTTAAGGAAGTGTATGAAGCAGCTGAGAATGCAGTTCTCAAAGACAGAAGCCCTTGGACAGACTATATGATCCAAGATGGATTATTTTTCAGGGGAAATAAGTTGTGTATTCCAAATTGCTCCATGAGGGAGAATCTTTTAAAAGATAAGCACAACGGAGGATTGGACGGACACTTTGGTCATGATAAAACATTCGCGAAGCTGAGTGAGTCATACTTTTGGCTAGGGATGCGAGCAGAGGTCAAGAAGTTTGTAGATCGATGCAGGATTTGCTAGCATTCAAAGGGGAGAAAGCAGAATGCAGGTTTTTATCAACCATTGCCCATACCAGACAAGCCGTGGGATGAAATTACCATGGCTTTCATATTGGGGTTGCCAAGGACACAAAGAGGATTTGATTCAATCTTTGTGGTAGTGGACAGGTTTTCTAATATGACACATTTTATCCCATACCAGAAGACCAGTGATGCGACTCACATTGCAAATTTGTTTTTCAAGGAGATTGTTCGACTTCATGGATTGCCAAAAAGCATAGTTTCGGACAGAGACACAAAGTTCATAGGGCATTTTTGGAGGAAATTATGGAAGAAGCTGGGGACTAACTTGATGTTTATTTCTTCTTATCATCCTCAGACGAATGGACAAACAGAAGTGGTGAATTGAAGTCTGGGAGACTTGCTGAGGAGCTTGGTGCCAGAGCACCACAGTAGTTGGGATAATATATTACCCCGGGCAGAGTTTGCATACAATGACTCAGTCAATCGGAGCACAGGGAAAATTCCATTCCAGGTTGTCTATGGAATACAACCGAGAGGAGTTTCTGAATTGAGGGATTCAGAGAAGACTGCTACTAGCAGTGCTAGTGCAGAAGAATTTGCTGAGACAATGAAAGAACTTCACATCAGGGTGAAGGAGCGATTGCTGAAATCAAGCCAGGAGTACAAGCGCAGAGCAGATCAGCATAGGAGACAAATTCAATTTGAAGTTGGTGATCTAGTTCTGGGACATCTGAGGAAGGAAAGGTTCCCGAGAGGAACATACAACAAGTTAAAAATGAATAAAATTGGGCCATGCAGGGTCCTGAAGAAATTCGGAGAAAACGTTTATGAGATTGAGTTACCTGATGGGATCAGAATATCTTTGATATTAAATGTCATAGATTTGTACCCATACAAAGATGAGGAAATAGGAACAAGATGTGAACAGCCAGAGGTTCAGTGGCAGAAGCAAATGCCAGTTGCAAAAAAGCCACATATGGAACAGATACTGGATAAGAGAGTGAGTAAGAAGACCAAAAGAAAGGAATATTTTGAATATCTGGTCAAGTGGAAGGGCCATCCAGTAGATAATGCCAGCCGGGAGAATGAAGCAGCGATATAGAAGCATGGATATACCGTACATGAGCTCATGGACAGGAGCCCATGCAAGTTTTCAAGTGAGGGAGTATGATGCAGGAGCATCCCTCACAACAAGCAAGCCAACGTGGAAGCGAAGGACCACTGGAAGACGTCCAATGAAAGTTTTTGAATTTCCCTTGAAGTTGATGCACAAGTATAAATGAGATCATTTATTGAAGGTGCCTTGGTAAAAATGTAATCAGACCTTGAGCGCCCCACTCTTGTCTGAGATAGATAGAGGCATTTATAGTAGTAAATGTAAGTAGGTAAAATTTAATTTGTAGATTAGACAGTTCTAGAAGAAAGAGGGTAAAACGGATATAGACACCCTCATTGTATTGTTGTAGTAGTTGTTGATAGTTCAGGAAGAGTTAGAATAATCCAGAGCATAGGAGAGCAGCAGAGAATTGTAGAAGAACACCCATGTATAGATCTTGAATTAATAGAAGAGTTGATTCAGATTCATGGCTTTTGTGTTATTCTTTGTGTATGTGTGTTGAATGCTATGCTCATAAGTATTTACTTCCTGTTATGCATTTGCTATTATGTTGTGTGTATGATTTCATGTGTTGAGACTGAAATCTGAGAGGAAGTGGAGTGAGTTACAATTGGTTTTTTCTATCTGAGTAAGGATTCCTGCAAGGAGTGCAGTTGAAGTCGTCCGCAAGGAGTGCGTTGACAGAAGGCTCAGATAGTTACCCCTTCTTCTCATTCACCCAGGAGTGGAAGTGAGAAATTCAAGCCATGCAAGGAGTGCACAGGCTAGGGAGAATCTCAGTCATGAAACTGAGTGAAGTATTTTAGGGCTGCTGCTGTAGGTGTGCGCAGGGTCAAAAGAACTCAACACTTAGAAGTGGTTGAGAATTGCCACAAGGAGTGAGTGCAAAGAACCTCTTTGAGGTTGAAAGTAATTGAGGAAAGATCAGGAGGAATAAGCCTTCAATTCACTAAAGAAAAGGTGCAGGGAAGTGAAATTTGGAAGTCGGAGGGAAGTGTCGCAGGTTGGCGAGCGAGTGAAAGAGTCTCGTGGGGAGACACTTCTTTATTTTATAGAGTTAGCAAAGGAAGAATGGACGGTCGAAATCCTATGAAGAGATTTCGCGAAGTTCTGTGGACCGTTGGATCTTGTGGAGGTGTAAGGAGGTTACAACAGAAACGTTCAAAGGGTTCCAAGTTCAGGATGGGTAGAGCCATCGATTCCGAGTCATAGAGACCGTTAGATCTACACGTGGCATCGTGTATCAAGAGTTCCCAAGTCGAAGCTCCAAATTTGCGCAACAAGTATTACGATATCGCGATCCATGATATTTCGAAAGGCTCAGAGCCATTCATCATTGGGACATGTGTCAGGAGATTCCGAGGAGTCAGAGTTTAGAACATTGGGGATTTTGAAGGGAAGAGACCCTTGCAATTTGGAATCATGATACGTGAAATCCCGGCAGGAGAGTTGTGTGGGCCACAGGTGGAGCCAGCGGAGGACAGGTGTCAGACATCCGGGAAGAGTCGGGAATCGGCATATCGAAGTTCCCTAGGACAAGGAACTTGAGATAGTTCAAGTCCCAAACCCAGAAGGAAATCAAGACTGTTCATTTAGTGGACACGTGGTAGGGATCTGCACCATCAGAGGAAATCCCGACAAGGAGCCAACCCATAGACGTTTGGAGCTCATCGGGATATCGGAGATCTCGGTGATGAGTGGTTCGTGCACTTTGAAATCACGATTCGTGAAACCTCGATCAGTTGGAAACAACTGTCATCCATAGCGGGGCTGAGGGACGAGCCGTAGTGGGAGCCAGTCGTCAGCCTGACAGAGGTCGAAGTGATCGGGAAATCAGGGGTTCTGTTGACAAGAGGTTTGGCGCATTTCGACACGCGAAACCCTGAACCTCGATAAGGGATAAGACCGTGGTCACAAGTCAACGGTCACATGTTTTGGAGCCTATAGCAGGAGGCTAATGCGTGAGGAGCACGTTGGGATTCGAAGGATCGCGAGTCTTGGGTTTGAGTGAATTTTGAACCCCGTAGCCCCGACGGGAGGTAGGACTACGGTCCCGGAATCAGTGGTCACATTGGCCAGGGTTTGGCTTGGAGGGCTAAAGCACATCGGGGATCGGAGGATCGGGAGTTTCGGGTACATGTGCATCTCGACATCGCAAACCCCGAAACCCCGACGGGAGTTCTTGCTGTGGTCATATAGGAGCTGGTCGTGTGGATCAAAGGCTTAGCCAAGTGGGCTGAGGCAACAAAGGAGTGAATCGGAGATCGGTGATTCAAGTTGCTAGTATATCGTGGGTGTCAAAACCCACGATAGAAGGAACCTTGATAGAGCAAGGGGGGATCTCGAAAAGAGTTTCCTGTGGGAGGAAAATTTCCCGATAGGGAAATAGGAGAACGTCAATGTTCTTCGGGCCAAGGAAAAGGACAGGTCCTGTGAGCGGACGTGCCCGTGGGTGGCGCACCTGTGTCAAGTGGTATCAGAGCATAGAAAATCTTCTTTTCTTTCTATAGCAGAGGACAAGGAGAATTCACCATGCCTCCAAAGAGAAGAGGTAGACAATCACCTGACCCAGAGGAAGAAAGGGAATTGTCCAGAGAAAGAGGTAGGCAAGTGCAGAATCCAGACATGGAGAGAGAAATGCATAATCTTCGTGCCAGAATGGAGGGCATGGAAACATCACAAAGGTGCAAAGCTGATGCAGGAGATATCAGTGAATCTGAGGATGAAGATGATGCTGGACATGGAGGAGAAGAAATCCCAGCGGAAGATGCAGCAAGTGAACGCTTACTAAAATCTATTGCAAGAATGAGTACAAAGGTGAAAATGGACATTCCAGTTTATGAGGGAAATTTGGATGGGGAAGAGCTTCTAGATTGGATTAGAGCTCTAGACACTTTCTTCGACTATGAAGATATTGAAGAGGACAAGAAGGTCAGGCATGCCATCACAATATTAAAAGGACATGCAACCTTGAGGTGGGATGAACTAGAAGATGACAGGCATTGCCAAGGCAAGCAGAAGATTAAGAGTTGGGACAAGATGATTGCAAAGATGAAGGAAAAATTCATTCCCAGGGATTATCAAATTTCTCTGTTCAGGAGGATGCAGAACCTGAGACAGAAGATGATGACAGTGAAGGAGTATACTGAGGAATTTTACAGGTTGAATATCAGGGCAGGTCATCGCGAAAGCAATGATGAAAAGGTGGCCAGGTATATGAATGGCCTGAGGTATG
>JASDQU010102918.1:429808-439921 GCA_032191745.1 Picea mariana | reverse complement strand
CTGTCTGTTCTATCAGGACATTGTGGTAGCCAGACTTTAGATCAATCTTACTAAAGTATTTCCCCCCTGTGAGATGATCAAGGAGGTTGTTGATTTGGGGAATCGAGTACCAGTTTCTGACTATGATTTTATTTAGGGCCTAGTAATCAATGCAGAGTCATCAGGTTCCATGTTTCTTTTGTACCATCACAATTGGGCTCCCACAAGGTGATCAGATGGGACAGATGTTCCCCTTGTGGAGAAGTTCTTGGATCTTCTGCTTGATCTCCTCATTCTCTAACATAGAGCGATGGTAAACTGGCCCATTTTGTAGTGGTGTGCAGGGGGTTAGATCGATGGGGTGCTTGACCTTATAGTGCAGAGGTACCTCGGTAGGTGAGGATAAGATATTTGAGTATGCTTACATGACCTTATCCACTTGATTATGTTGTGTGGAGAGGTTGGTTGCAGAGGCCTTGGATGTGGCTGTGATATTTCGCTCATTATGAGAGCGAATCATGAAGAATACAAACTTCTCCATCTGAGAGATGACCTTCCTCCATTTCTTGGAAGAGATCAAGGAAATAACACTAGGTGGGACTGCCTCCGGTATCCTGAACAATTTCTTATTCAAAGTAATAATAACACTGTAAGGCCTAGACTCATATACAAAATGGTGTTTCCATAAATATGGTTGGCCCAAAAGAACATTACAAACTTCGATAGGAGAAAAAACACACAATACCTTGTCTTTGAAGGGCTTGATGTCGTATGACATGCGACATTGTTGATTGAACACAGATGCCACTTCCTTGGCAGAGCCATCTGATGGTGTAGGGCTGCGGGTAAAACATTGTCGGTAGGGCAAGTCACTTGACAACATCTGTTGAGATGAGGTTCTTTTTCATACCGCTATTAATGATGAAGTGCAGTTGGGTAGCCTTCACCCACATCTGTGAATGAAAACAACGCTCTCCTTCCTCTGGCTCGTTTGGTTCACTGGGCTAGAGCTTGGTGGTAGAAACGGTAGCACTGGGTTCTACATCAATGGTTGATCTCCCCCTTTCTGGTTTTGAATCAGAGTAAAAAATTGCATCTGATTCATAGGATTTCACCTTAGCCACCAACGATTTCTTTGAGCGACAATCAACAGTGTTATGCCAGGGGCTCTTATGGAATTCGCGCCACTTCACAGTATATTTCTTTGTCTTTCTGGTGTCCTTATTTTCTTGCGGCCTGGACTAGTTGTCCTAAGGCAGTCCATATTTTCTCTGTCCTTTGTTTTGCGGGTTGGGGCCGCCCTTTCCTGGCTTTTGCTGTGAGGGGTTCCTAGGCCCAAATTTCCCTGTCTTTGGTTTGACCTTCTGCTCAATTTTGATGACATATCGGTAGGCCGCGCCCAAAGATGAGATGTCTAGAAACTCCATTTAGGCCTGGATGTATCTATGCATACCACCATGATACTTGAGCACTAGATGTCACTCAGAATATTTGATACCCAGCTTGGTGCGCAAGGTATGGAAGATATTTTTGAACTCAGGCACTGCTTGGTCTCTTTCCTACCGTAGTGTGCTCCATTTTGTATACATGCAATCATAGCTTCTAACAGGGTAGTATTGTTCCTTAATAACATCCCTGAAGGACACCCAGGTGATCATGACTGTAAATAATGAGGATTCCTATGTTTCCTTCTGCTCACAAAAATTTTTCCACCAATCTTTGACATGGGGAACAACTTTGAGTAGCATAAAAGTAATCTATTCTCTATTCGAGAAGTTATGGACAGAGAAATACCCTTCTAGCAGATTCAACCATTTGTCTACAACATTTGTGTCTATATGACCTTTAAATATAGGAATATCGAAGTTGATGTGTAACTTTAAGGGGGAAGCGCCTCCATTTGAGGAAGATGCGTCGCTTGTTGGTAGCCGCTGAAGGATTTGTGTAAAACTATCCATCATTTCATTCCTATGTTGTGTGAGGGATTCCTCGAGAAACATTTTGAAGGGATGTCCTATCACATCATCTTTATTTTCTCCCGCCATGAGAGGTCACTTGGGCATGTGAGAGATTTTTTCCTCAAGAGAGACAAACTCGAGACCCAATTCTTTGTACCCTGACCTCGTTCAGGACATCCATTAAGAATGACAAGGAGAAGACTGCTCTGATACCACTGATCCAGATTTTATGAGCAGAACGAAATGAATATAGATTATTATCAAAATATTCTTAACACATAATACCATATATATAGTAAAATTGGTTTCTATTCAATAAGGAAATAAGCTGAAACTGTAAAATGCAGCGAAAAACAAGCTTGCTAGAATGGTGGTGGCTTATCTCTGAGAAGAGATGTGACAATTGCGCTCATTCAAAAGAATATGATTACAATGAGGCTCTCAATGAATTTTTACAATAAACAGGAATGTTAAAAACCCTAGACATCCAAAAACCTAACCCTAGGAGATGAAGCGCCAAAAGTCATGTGGGCCCCGTTTGGGTACGTTAGTACATCCACTTTCTGGAGTCGTAAATTTTGCATACGATATTCGTTTTAGGTGCACGCTATCCCATTGGAAAGGTCTATCTGAGGAATAAATAAATTTCTTTTGGTGAGCCCTACCTTCTTTGAATGTGGATATCCCTAAAAACGTTGTTTAGGGCCTCAAAACAACCCCGGAAGTCAGGGACCTTAAAACTAGAAAAAAAAACTGTCGAACTGGAAAATTGTCAAAATGAGCCAGTTGGAATAGGTGGGAGGCCACCGACATCCATCTGGATCAATTCTCTTCTCTTCTTCTGAATCCTCTTTTTCTTGTTTCTCATCCATTCTATCGTCTTGTAACTCATTGCCGATTGTTTCATCATATTGATCATTGAGGTGTTGATGTCTCACTAGATGAAGTGGTCCCTCATCTACTTTTATATCTATGCTTTCAATTACTTTATGGAGTCTTTTGTTGTAGCACTTGTATCCTTTACTTCTGGAGAAGTATCTAACAAGATACCCATCAAATCTAGAATCAAACTTACCTAAGTTGTATTCATTTATTTTAATGTAACATTTGATTCCAAAATTTTTGAAGTGCTTTATTGATGTTGGTCTTCCATGCCATAACTCATAAGGGGTTTTATTGTCGTTTACTCTTATGTGTGATTTATTGAGAATGTTAACAAAAATTTGAACAACTTCTCCCCAAAATGTTTTGGGTACTTCTAATTCATAAAGCATGGCCCTGGTCATTTCTTGAATTGTCCTATTCATCCTTTCTACTACTCCATTCCACTGAGGGGTTTTGGCAATAACAAACTGTCTTTTGATCCCATGATTTTCACAATAACTATTGAATTCATGAAATGTAAATTCTCATCCTCTTTATGATCTTAGGCATTTTATTTTTAAATCCATTTCATTTTCTACCTGTGCTTTGAATATTTTAAATTTTTCAAAAGCCTCAAATTCATTCTTCAACAATCCAACCCAATTCATTATGGTATAGTAATCAATCAAAAAAATGAAATATCTTTCACCTCAAGTTGATTGTGCACCAGTAGGGCCACAAATATTTGTATGAATCACCTCAAGAGGTTGAGAGGTGGAGTGTTCTCTTGCCTTGAATTGAACTCTTGACTGCTTTCTGAACTGACATGTCTTCATATATTATTCTCAGGTTTGGAAATTTTAGGCATATCTCTTACAACATATTTTCTTCCTAGCTTAAAAAGATGATTAAAACTAAGATGACCTAGTCTTTTGTGACAAATCCATATCTCAACAATTTTACCAATGCAACATTTTTCTTTGCCTTCTTATAGAACATACACATTCCTTGAAGTTATGCCTACCTTTACAACAATCTTCCATGTATTTGCATCCATTACTTGACAACCTTTTGAATTAAAGAGAACATTGTGACCTTGGTCACACATTTGACTTACACTCAACAAGTCATGTCTTAGACCATCTACATACAAGACATTTTGTTCTTTGGTCTTTCCCTTCTTATCTTCATCTAATACAAAAATTCATTTTACTCTAATTCTAGATAGAGCATTGTTTCCAAAAGTAACATTGCCACATTTTTCTTCAGTTAGGAATTCAAACTTACTCTTGTCTCATGTCATGTTCTTGGAGAAGCCATTGCCAATATACCATTGTTTTTCTTGATTTTTGGCATATAGTGCCAGTCCACAATTTTATTTGTTTTTATTTTTCTTCGTCCAAACCTCGGTAAAATATTCTTGTCTGTCTTGCTTAAATATAGGCAACATATTTCTTTTGCGTTCACTTGCCTTGTGTACAAAATTATTGCATATGTGGCACTTGAGATCATTTAATAGAGGGCAGAAGGAATTATTGAAGGAATTTTGAAACATATCCATTCGAGGTTTATTGAATCTCATTCCTGCATTTTTGTTATGTATAAAAGTCCCGCAACTCGCAACCTTATGTCCAAAGTTTCCACAAGAGAAACAATATCCATATAAAAATTTGGATGCATTGGAATGAAAAAATTACTTGTAGGAATCAATATTTTTCTTCAAACTTGATAAGATTCAAGCACCTATTGCTTCCTTCATTCATATTTGTTTTCATAGTTGGGATGATCCAGTAATGATTTCTTCTTCTTTTCATATTTATATTTTTTAGGTTGACTGTTGTTTCCCTTGAGAGAATTTGCATAACTTGTAGGCTTCTCACTAGTTGACATGTTGGTTCTTGATTCACCTTTGACAAATTTCATACTTTCCTTATATCCCAACTCTGTCTTGTCATCAGGGGATCTTTGATTGCTAGGAATGTTATCTAGAGTTTCATATCCTTTTATGAATTTCATTGGAGTCTTGGATTTCTCTAGATCCTTTCTTAAGGAAACTATTTATGTTTCTAGTTTGACACAAATGTTCTCTTTTTCTTTTATCTGATTCATCGATATTTCTTCCCTTATTTTGGCCTCTTCCAACTTAATTTTTAAGATGACTATTTCTTCACTAGTCACATTTCCTTTTTATTTGTATATATGTAACTATTGTTTTCTTAGTCTGTTCTTTTTTTTGAGTTGGGAGATTTCCTCTAGAGCACTAATAAGTTCTCCTTCCATGCCAACTACAACTGCATACTCCTCTATGTCTATTTTTTCTTGGTCATATCTATGTTTCTCTAGATCCATGAGAATATTTTCATCTTTAGCTGCATCTGGCTCAAATTCTTCTTCTTCATCTTAAAAACTATTATTGTCCTCCTTTGAATAAAAAATGTTCCTTTTAAAAACCTTTTTCTTTTTAAAATCCCTAGGTTTATCTTTGTCTTTTCTTTCTTTTTAATTAGTGTTGTTTTCTTTGAAAGGAAATTTAGATGCAAAATGACCAATTTTACCACAGTGAAAACATTTGAATGGTAACATACCTTTATACTTTTCGGAGCCCCTGTTTAGTTTCCTTACAAATTTGGCTTCTTCTTCATCTAAGAAGTGTTCAGAGATATCAAGATCTTGTGATGTTGCCAATATGACATATGCCTTGAAGAATGAATCCTTTAGATCTGGCTATTCTTTCCTGGTCCTCATCTCATAACCAGACAATATTCCATGAAGCCTATCCATAGTTAGTTTATCTAATTCATGCATTTATTCTATAGAAAAGACCTTTTCATGAAGTCTTGAAGGAAGAGACCTCAATACCTTCTGAACCACCATAACTTCTTAAATCTTTTCAACTATCCCTTTCATAGTGTTTACAATCTCATATACTTTGAGAAACAAAATTGAAATATTTTCATCTTCACTCATCCTTAGACTTTCAAATTGCATTATGTGAGCTTGAAGTTTGGCCAACTTTACTTTCTCGTCTCCTTCATAAATTTTTACCATTTTGTCCCATATTTCCTTTGCGGATTCCAACTGCATCACTTTAACAAATTTTGTTTCTACAATCCCACCTTAGATAGCATTCATAAATCTTTCATTACTATAGTAAGTTTTCTTACTAAATTCATTAGTTGGAAGAGTTGTAATTTTATAACCATCTACCATGATCTACTAGACTTCCATACCGAGAGACATCGAGTAGGTCTTCATTCTGATTTTCCAAAATGTAAAATTTATTCCATTGAATAGAGGAGGTCTGGTTGAAGAAGAAAAGGAATCTTGACTTGCCATACTTTTTGTGTGATCTTCCTTCCAGCTGTTAGGTTGTTACTGAAGGAACCTCACTCTGATACCAATTTTTGAAACTCACAACAATAATGAGAGGGGAGGGTTAATCAATATTGTATCAATTTTCTCTAATTTCTTTCCTTTCAATGATTTAAAGTTATTTAGAAGTGCTTACTTAATCACCAATGCATGCAAAAATCAAAACAACACAGAAAACATAGTACACAAGGGTTTTTTACGTGGAAACCCTATGCAAGAGAAAACCACAAAACATCTTTCTTTATGTTTTTATGCAAGCACCAACTTACAATTTATAAGTTTTCATCTTGACAGGCACCCACCTATCATAAATAATGAGGACACCAATACTCTCATGCACCAACTTATCGCAGATAATGAGGACACCAATCCTCTCAAGAACCAATCTGTCATAGATAACGAGGACACCAATCCTCTCAAGCACCAACCTATTACAAATGATGAGGAAACCAATTCTCTTAGGCACCAACCTATCGCAGATGTTGAGGACTCCAATCCTTAGTGAGCTTCAACTGGCCCTAGCACCAGTCTGCCACCTTGTATTTCGTTTTGTTTAAAAAAAATTTCTTAGACTACTAGCAGAGGAAGAGCTGACCAGCAGGGGTCATGGCAGGACACCTGCAAGACCGAATGGACAGATGACACTAGGTGCACAACAACATTAGACAATAGCCTGACATACATCAGGATACATCGAGAGGATCCACATTCATGACACCACGATGACCAGTTCCTCAGTAGAGGACTCCATACAGAGGTCCACAACATCAACAGCAGCGTCGCCTATAGTGACAACAATTTATGCATGTTCAACAAAACAAACTAGGATTTCAGGCTGGTAGTCCAACAAATTCTACTTCGGGGACCAGGAGTACTGGGCCAAAGACTGGATGTTGGACATGTGGAGAGCCACATTACCAGCAAGATTGTCTGGTTGAGAGGGCCAGAGAAACCGAGTCATCCAGACACACTACAGTGAATAATCACCAGGCCGAGCACCAGTCCACTGTGCTTGAGATGTTAGGTACCATCGTTGACCAAAATTTTAGTATTTTGATAGATCCAGGTGCTACATATAGCTTTATTTCTGGTGCAACACTAAAATGAATTGAGGTAAAGGTAGTCGAGCAGGATGAGTTTAGATACGTAGAAATGGCTTCGGGTGCCAAACATAAGGTCAGGGGAAAGGTTGCAGACTGTCGCATTAACTTGGGAGATTTTGTAACAAAGTCCGACCTATATGTCATGATATTAGGATCTTATGACATCATGATCGATATGGACTGGTTGGAATCACATGATGCAATACTCAACTGTAAGACAAAAAGGTTGAGTTTGACCGATGATGAGGGACAGAGAAGAGTAATTGTAGGAAGAAACGAGGGAGTGCCCCTGAGGTTCATTTATTCCCTACAACTACATAAGAGCTTTCGCAAAGGATGCAAGCTATATGCAATCTTAGCGCTGAATGAAAATGGCATGGAAGAAGGATTAGAAAACCTTCCGGTAGTACGAGAGATTGTTGACGTGTTCCTAGAAGAGTTACCATTCTTGCCACCCGAAAGAGAGTTGGAATTGACCATCGAATTAAAACCTGGAACTGAACCGATAGTGAGAATGTCTCATTGGATGTCAACGCTTGAGTTACAGGAGTTGAAAATGAAACTAAGGGAGTTGTTGGATCTAGGACTTATACGCCCAAGTGTGTCAACTTGGGGTTGTTAGCCTCTTTGAAATATACAATCATTAAGTCTAAGTATATTAATTTTAATATTGTACATACTAGGATATAGTTGTTATCCTAAGTGTGTTTCTAGATTTCTATATTTCCTCATTTGACCTTATCTTCTGATGAGGTGTCGATATGAGAACAATTGAGGTGGTTACATTATTGTATTATATATTGTTATCATTAAGATGAATACAACATTGAGAATTATGGCTTGAGGCCTTTTCCGCCAATCTTCTTGTCTTAATATTCTGATGTTTTATTTCTTTAGGGGTGCGTCGGTTATTTTCATAAGAAAGAAGGATGGGTCGTGGAGACTCTATATTGGCTACCGTCAATTGAACAAGGAAACAATCAAGAACCAGTATCTGTTGCCAAGAATAGATGATTTTTTTGACCAAATGAAAGGCACGACTGTGTTTTCAAAGATCTACTTGAAGTCAATTTATCACCAGTTATGGATCAAAGAGGAAGACATTCCTAATACCACATTCAAGATGAGGTTCAGACATTATGAGTTTACCGTTTTACCATTTCGACTAACAAATGCCCCCGGAGTATTCATGAGCTTGATGAATGGGGTGTTCCGCGAATACTTCGATAAGTTTTTTCAAGTATTCATTGAATACATATTGATATATTCTCTGATGATGGAAGAACATGACGAACATTTGCGCTTAGTACTACAGTGTTTGCGAGAAAACAAATTATACAGGAAACTGTCGAAATGCTCTTTTTACCAACCAAGGATTCATTACTTAGGGCATGTTATACCCGGCGAAGGCATTTCTATGGATCCAACGAAAGTAGAGGCTATTATGGAATGTCCTGCATTGACAAACGTACCAGAAGTATGCAACTTTATGGGTTTAGCAGGATATTACCGATGATTCGTTGAAGGTTTTTCGAAGATAGCAAATCCGATCACGGAATTGCTGAAAAAAAACAAGAAGTTTGTATGGACCGAGAAGTGTGCGGAAGCATTTCAAAGGCTCAAGGGGATGTTGATGTCCATGCCGATACTAAAATTCCCCGACATGGACAAGGAATTATTGGTATGCACAGACACATCCAAGGAAGGCTTAGGAAGATTCTTGATGCAAGATGGTCGAGTGATCGCTTACATCTCAAGGAAATTAAGAAATCATGAGGAGAACTACACAACACATGCTTTGGAGTTATTGGCCATTGTGTATTCCTTGAGAGTGTCGAGACATTATCTGATTGGATCGAAGTTTGAACTAAAAACATATTATTGTGGATTGCAACACATATTTACGTAGAATGACTTGAACGCGCGAGAAAGGCATTGGTCAGAATTGCTTAGCAAATACAATTTTGAGATTTCTTACATAAAAGGAACAATGAAAATAGTGGGAGATGCATTGAGTCAGAGACCACGCATATTTTCGGTGATACCTCTTTAGACGGATCTTCTAGAAAATATTCTAACTATACAGTGCGATGATGATTGGTATAGGGAGGTTAAGGAAAATATCGGACACGACACCATGTTGGTACCAAACTTTGAAGGATATACATTGGACAATGATGGATTGGTGAGGTTTAATGACTGGATTACATATCGCCTAATGACAAATTGATAAGTTTGATCTTAAACGAAGCTCATAGAGTAGTTTACATGTCTCATCCATGAGTCACAAAGATGAGGGCAGACCTTAAGCCCTTATTCTTCTGGAAAGGAATGAAGGCATACATAGTTAACTATGTGGTGATATGTATAGAATGTTAGCAAGTGAAGGCTGAACATAGACATCCGGTAGGAATACTACAACCACACGCTATTTCAGAATTAAAATGGGAGGTCATTCGGATGGACTTTATTGTTGGATTGTCGCTGACGACAAGGAGGAATGACTCAATTTTCGTGGTAGTTGACACTCTGACGAAGAGTGCACATTTTATTCTTGTGTGCACGGCGTATCAGGCGCCATACATAGCTAGAGTTTTTTTCAGCGAGATTATGAGGCTGCATGGCATGCCAAAAAGGATCATATCCGATAGAGGATCGATGTTTACAATACGATTTTGGACTAGTTTCCAAGAGACCTTGGGGACAAAACTATACTTTAGTACGACATATCACCCTGAGATAGATAGGTAGACAGAAAGAACAAACCAAGTTTTGGAGGATATGTTGCGTATGTACGTGATGGAACAACATAAGATTTGGGAAGAGTTCTTTCCACT
>JASDQU010102918.1:397348-418657 GCA_032191745.1 Picea mariana | reverse complement strand
TACAAAAACATACATATATTTTGAATAATTTATTTTTACTACAAAAATAAATATGTAGTCTAATTTTAATTATAAAATTTAATTACAAGAGAAGAAACATCCAAGAATGTATTACTCATACTTTATTTAGTCATTTGATGGTGTCACAATCATTTTAGATGTGGCATATATGAAGAACAAAACTCTTGGTATTATTTCAACATCAAAAATATAGTTTTGTTGATGTCCTTTGGTACTATTTATGCTCAAATGTGACATTTAAAAATAATTATAAAATATTAATAACAAAAAATATTTCAATGGAATCCCTAAGTCAACACGTAAAATACATAATTATATATATGAAGGGAATGAAAGTAAACAATTAAACAATTTTAAAACTCAAATACTAGCCACTATATACATAATAATACTCTCCACTTAAGAGTTAAATGTAAATTAATAACATTAAAATACTACTCAAGAATTAGAACTTCAATGTAAACAATAAATTTAAAATAATACCTAAGACTTCACAATATGCTAAAATAGTAACCACAACATTATTAATCTTAGAACATGATATAAATTGCAACAATATCACTTTTGCATGGAAATTTTACAATCACTACTACATAACAATCCTCATAAGAAAATATCAATAGAAACAATAACTTCTATGCATAGACATTGTACCATCACCACTAYATAATAATATTAAGGATGAATTAGAAACTCACCGTACATAAACAACATTGAAAAATGAAATAATATTTAAGATTTATAAGTTAGACATTGATAATTACTTTAAAATTATACCTAAAACTTTACAATATGCTATGAAGTAATGATATCAACATCATTCTTAAAACATAAGTAATGAAATCAACATCATTTTTAAAATATAATATTAATAGCAACAATACACTTGCAAAATAAAATTCCATTGTTATACTCATATATGTGCAACGTATAATTTGCAAGACAATGTTCACAATATTACAATAAGTGACATTCTTAAAACATAAGTAATGAAATCAACATCATTCTTAAAATATAATATTAATAGCAACAATACACTTGCAAAATAAAATTCCATTGTTGTACTCGTTTATGTGCAACATATAATTTGCAAGACAATGTTCACAATATTACAATAAGTGACAACATTGTTATACTCATGTATGTGCAAGGTATAGTTTGCAAGACAATGTTCACAATATTACAATCAAAGGTAAAGACTCCAATAAAACAATAGAATTTCAATATAAATTTCAAACCAAGCAAAGATTAGTGATTAGTATTTCAAGAATAAAAATACCTGTCTTAAATCATAATAGACGTCTCTCAAAATAAATCAAAAGAAAATAAAACAATAGAGTTTCACTATAGATTTCAAACCAAACAAAGATTAGTATCTCAAGAATAAAAATGTAAAAATGCCTGTCTTAAATCATAATAGGCATCTCTCAAAATATATCAAAAGAAAGAACTACTTGGATATTGCAAATAAAAAACCACGTACAAAATATATGACAATAATTACAAAATAATTCAATTTAAAATGGAGAAGAGTCGTTTAGAATTGTAATAAGCATTGTAATAATAGACCATGTGGAAACTTTATCTAGCTATTGTGCCATTTGTTTCTACATTGGATACCATGATTCTTTTCTATAAATCCGACATTAGTAAATAACAAATATCTACACTCTTTTTTTTTCTATTAGTTAACTCATTATCAACATGCTTACAAGGACACATACAAAATTGATATGGTTTTTATTAAGTGCTCATTTTACATTAAGGATTTGTGGTTTGTATTCAACATATTTACTAGCTCAAGTTTTAAATACAAATAGATCATATTTTAAACATATGAATTTAATGTCGTTGAACAAAATTTACTATAATCAAAATTATAAAATAACATATATAGATATAATTTTTTGAAATCTCATGTTTTCTGGAGTTCAAAGTTTGAAATTAATTATTAAGTTTATTATAATGATGTTTTTGAGGTCTCAACACCCTTTTTCTTAACTAAAAATTTGAACACTAATTCTCTACACAATAAAAAAAAAATTAGAAAAACATAGAAATGTATTTTAAGGAATTATTTTATAACATTGTAATATTATCATAATGTTTTTCTTCTAACATTATTAATAGAGAATCAACTATAAAATGTTTTAAAGAATACTTTGATTGCAATGTAATATTTTYCCACTAAAATTGTTATATTTGTACCCTTTTACAACAACAATTGTATTAATTGTATTCATATCAGAGGAGATTTCACTTTAGTTCAATTTGGTTAACATTCAAAACAAATAACAAAATTAAGTAGGTTTGACCTAATAGAGGATAGACTTCCCTTTGTAGGGTGTTTAGTCAAAAATAAAATGTTCTTACCCAAATGTCATAGGTATACTATCTAACAATTTGATTGACTAAAAATATAAAGAAACAAAACATAGAAACTAATGTCTCAACATTGCACTAGCTACATATTCCACCTGGATGTTGGTTTCTAATTCTTCCATTGCTTCTACCTTGCAATGAGCATCTGGCCAAATTCTCTCCATCGCAAGGTACCCTACAAAATTTGCTATTCAAATGACCAAGTTTTAGAGAGTTGTGATGGTTTATTCCAATTGTGTGTTTCTCTAAGTGGAGCTCATAAGGGCAGCCTCATTTTCCTTCCTCCCTTACTCATCTTCCTACAATCTTCCCTCTGCCTCCAGTTTGAAAGCATCCCTCTCTCTTCCACTGTCCCTAAGAGAATATCCAATTGGGATTTCCATAGATAAAATTGCAAAGAATTAGATGTTCCTTCGGTATCCTTGAGCTCCTAGTTGGAGCTACTCAAGGTCGAGTCAAGGGAAAAAACGTCTCTAGTAAGCATGCAATAACAATAAATGAAACAAATTTCTTCAAGGGAGTCAAAGGGTAGATTTATGAACAATCAAAGGAGGGGATGAGAAAATATGGAGGGGGTGGAGGAGAAGAAAGAGAGAGAGAAGGTCATGGATCTGAGAATGAATGATAGGGGAGAAGGGGAAGATGAAACAATATGGGAGGGGCCATACAAGGTAGATGAAAATGTGTCATCCTTTAGAGGCGAGGAGAAGGGAGCAGGATATGGATGGGTGTGGGGATAAATGATTCCCTCCTTATTCTTAAACTCACTAATTCCACCCTTGTTCATCATTGATAAATTATGCATATCTTTCATCCTAACATGGGATGTGGATTGTGGATGTTTTAGAACCTTCTATATGCTTCAAGATGATCATGCCCACTTTTTGAGTCACCCTAAGTTGGCCACAACATATACTTCCTTGTTTTGATTTCTTTTGATGTGAAAGAAAACATATTTACCGACTTGACAAGAATTGTGGCCTCAAAATGAGAAATATGGCCCTAAAAACCTGTATTTTTGCATAAAAAAACTAAAATCAACCCCCAAATTAGAAATCGGTGCTACCAATGTAACACCCTATTTCCCCCAATTTGTAATTAATCATAAAATAGGAATTACCATGCTAATGCATGAGGATAATGTAAATGTATTATTGTTTGAGTTGCCAATGACTGACTTGGGGGGGGTGAAGCCTTGAAAGTACCGGCCATGATATCACTAGAGGAAGAATGTGAAAACTATAAGAGAGGGTTCATTATGACAAATAACCCCAAATTTCCCTTGATGGGGATGACAACCTCCTTCGGATCCCAAGGAGAGAAATCGGTTAATGAAGAAAGGACCAGTGGTTGAATTATCAACCACCCCCATGAATGGAAACATGGGATGTCAGCTCAAAGTACCACAGGGACCTGTAGACCTGAGCTTCCTTCTGACATAAGGAATAGGATAGGTCAGAAAACCTTCCAAGGTAAGAGGGATACACATGGGAGAGGAGACACCGAAAAAAGGGAGCGTAAGCTCGCAAGGGAGATGCGCAGAGCTCTCCAGCGAGTCACGAACTGAAGATCGCGAGCTTGATGTCAAGGAGCATCTGAGAAACCTTGCTGAGGCCATAACCAAGAGAGAAAGCTCTGAGTTAAAGAGAACATGACCCAACCAGAAGCAAAAACAGAGGAAGAACCCTCAAGAAGTGTGAGAATTCCCTGGTGATATCATGGCTTGGCACGGGGGTGGCCAGAGTGTTAAGAATGAATGCCTCTGTGCCTATGGTCAGGTGGAAGGATGAACACCCAAAGTCAGTTGGTTGGCAGCAACCTGTAATAGATAAGTGATCTCTTGCCCTGTGTAATTTATCTGTAACTGTGTATGAATTGGATATACTGTATTCCTTTTATCACTGCTTGGTTGTATAATTAGGCCAGTAAGAAATCATATGGTTAGGATATGTTTTATACTTGTAAATACTTTTGTCTTGTGGTGGCATAAGCCCGAGTCACGAACTATGTGTCCGTCGACCATGAACACAGTTTCATGTATGCATGTAAACCTTCCTAATCGTTTTGATTCCCTTGAAGGACGAAGCCTATTAAGCCCAGAAGAAGAGCGCAAGGGTCTTAAGTCCTTCATAGCTAATGAAAATCAGGAGGGATAACACTTGTAGAGTGTTCCTTAAACCAAGGTGGATTGCAGAGCAAGGGACAAAGGTTTGAAACCTTTGGAGACCGAAATTATTCAAGAACTGGAAGCAGCGAAGGCTCCAGAGGAAAAGCAGTCGATATTGGAGGAAGGAATTTGGAGACGAGGAAGGACAACCATCAAATCTACAAAAGTAGCGATAATATTAATGCTTCGTGCTCAAAGGAGTATTTTGATGTTCGAGGAAACAGAGGTAGAGATCCCTTCAAACGCGCGATACACAAAATCCCAAACTCTTCGAAGAGGAAATCAAGCCATCCATTGTAGAGGATGCATGGTGAGAGCTCAGCATCTCGTTGACTCGTAGAGCAAGAAGGTCAAAGAACATACTGTTCAAACTAGTGATGTGCGAAGTCGCAATTTGATTGTAGCCGTCCATCAAGGAGGGCACGTGGCGAAAGCTCATCATTTCTCTTACTCGCGACTTGAAGGAGTCAACGGGCAAGGTTTTAAGGACTCTCTATACGTGAGATCGTGAAAGGATCCAGGCCGTTGGATCCAAGCCACGGGAGAACCGTTGGATCAGAACCTTCACGTGGTATCGTGTATCGGGGGTTCAAAGGTTGAAAGAATTCCTTTTCAACTGCAGAAGTCATGAAGTGTCAAGCATCAAGGGCTCGTGTGAAAACGTGGCACATCCATTAGGTGGGGACTGCGTGGTTGACACGTGGTGGACACATGTCACCTGGGAAAGAGTCAACCCATTGTTGACTTATCATGTTTCAGGGTTTCGAAGGGTGAAGAAGTTGCACCTTGATCGCTAAGGTCGCGAAACGCTGAGAGCCGAGGTCTCGTGCGACGGGCGGCAACGACAGAGCTCGTAAGCAGAGTATAGTGGAGGAGACAAGTGGCACATACGTGTCACTTTGGCAAAGTCCACATAACGTTGACCTTTCGCGTCTCATGGATTCACAAAGGAGGAGCACGAGGGCTCAACTCTCCATCTCATGAAGTCGCGAGATGCGAGTAGTGCTAGTGTTTATCCTAGCCTACAGTTACATGTAGCAGGCGCTAGCGAGGAGTCGAGAGCCTTGACTCTCCAACTCGTGAGTTGCGAATGCTGCTTGCGCTAAGGCCAGATTATGGTCGCTTGGAGGAGGATAAGGGAAGGGATGGTCTGCGTTGGGCCCCGTAGAAATTCAGGGATTCTATCCCTTGAGGAAGAGAGAAAATTTTATTTTTTTTGTAGTGGGTATGTGACAAATTGGTATCAGAGCATGGTTACAACACTTGGCCTGCTTGGGCTCATGCACGAGTCGCATAAATAGGTATTTTTATCTGCATTACTCCTTAAGGAGAAGGACTGCAAGATGTAACTGTAGTTGGGAGTTTCTACAGAATCCCAACAAAGGAATTATATTGTCCCTTGGACAAAGTTATAACTACTCTTATAGGAGTAGGGATGAGCTGATTAGTACTACTGATAAGACCTGAATGTGAATGACAGAGGTGGAAGAAATTGTGTTATGAGGTTGCACGAGCCAGACAAGGGACATGAACTGAGTTGTTCTGTTATAGTTTGATAATGTCTACCTACTAAGTGGGTAGAGTTTCTTGCAATTGAGATGGTTGGTTATGTAAGGATTAAGATCCTCATGAAGAATTCCTTCATGATTTAAGAAATCTGGTAAGGACTGGTAGGATCCTTAGCAAGTTATAGTTACTAAATTATATTAAACTCAGAGTATATATAACTCCTCACGATCAAAGGAATGAGTCTGGTGACCATTCTCTGAAAAGGGAGAGCATGCACAACTCTCAGGTTTCAAGTGGATTGAGAAACGAACCTTGTTTCTTGGTATAGGAATTGTTGGGCAGAGTTTTCTAATCAAGATGATAAATGGAGATGTAGAAATATAGATTGATTGAGTGGAAAATCACAGTAGCCTCTCTTTCTTGGTGGATAGGAAACTAATCTGCCATAATTATTGTGGGAAGAGGAGAATGGCCTCAGTCCCTGGTTGTGCTAAACATAAGGAAGAATTCTAGACGTAATGGTCAAGACTGGTTTTGACCTAAAGATACTCTGAACTTTTGAACTAGGATACTTAGTAAGTAGTCCAAATGGTATTAGACATTATTGTTAAAGTTAAGATAAAATGGTTGACTAAATGTTGATCCTAAATGCGGTAAAGAAAGAGTGGGGGCACTTCTAGAATCCCAATGGGTCAGATTGACATCCAATGGTGGATGGTAGCCATACAGATGTAATTGGAGGCTAGTTTGGTTGATCCTGTTACCTGAGGCATGGTTATAATTGCCCATAATGCATTTATAAGTTAGGAAGTGCTCCATGGAAGTTGAGGCAAGAATCTTCTTGCTAGCTGTTATCGTATAAAAAGGGAACATAGTTATGACTATGTCTAATTCAACATCCATGTGAATGTCGTGTGAATGATTGCAAGCTCTCAACTGAAAGGGAAACTCAGTGTTGAGTGTTCCTATGAGGCTTGTGATAAGGATGATTGGAAGATCCTTGGGAAAAGGATATAGAGGCCTTATATGTCTGGGTGTGTGAATGACATGGAAAAGGCACCAGTAATAAGCTCACATGATGAATACTTAGTTGTATTTAATTATGCATGAGTGCTTGAGTTTAATGCATTATGAAGCTTCTTGATATAAAGCCTGATTTAATACCAGTTAGGTATGAATGATATTACATGTACAAGCACATGTATAATGTAAGAATATAGGTATACTAAAGACACGAGGTGACTGCCTAAATGAGGGAAATATAAAGCAAGATTCGCTCTTGACCAGATCAAACAAATACTATGGATGCATGGTTGACCCCATTCTGAAGAGTCACGAAAGTTTTGTTCCAAGTAATAGCTTGAGGGGACTGTACTCCCTTTTCTCAGGGAATACTAATATGATTAGATAGAAGGGTAAATGAGAAAAGATGTTATGTTTTCATAATAAGAAACAAATTATTATGCCTTTGGGAATCGCATGAGAAGGATTGTGAACAATCCTGAGTTGACTGATCTTAAAAGTAAAGATGTATGTGAGCTATGAAATATACCTATGACAGCTACATGCAGGCTTAGGATTATGAATATGGTTAAATACATCATGGATGTAAGTTAACAAAACCAGAATACGTAATTAGGTACATGACAAAGATGCATGTTTATATTCCTTAAGGGAATATCTGGTAGACAGCTAAAGCTAACTCAAGGCTGAGGCCATCAGAAATAGTGATGGATATGCAATAAGGAATTTGCATGCTGAAGGAGTTCCTTGTGGAGGAACTGTGTGAAGACTCTATCAGAAAAACGAAGTCACAACCTTAATGATTGTTGAGAATTAAGCAGTAATACACAAGCTTATATATATACACCAGAATCCTGGATTACATTTTGAAAAATATCATGTAATGAATAAGAAGACTAATAAATGAATATTGACCAATTCTGATGACCGAATGGCAACGTGAAAGATGCACATGTTCATGATTCATTATGGGAAAAATATTTTTCTATTAAAGCATGATGAAGTATCCTAAGAGTTAGGATGAGCCTAACCCAGGGCTGCTCAGAAAAAGAGCAGATGTGGAAACCGGTATAGTTGGTAAGAGGCAAGTAAGCCCCCTAAGTATGATTAAATGAATAAATGAGTACATTTAACTGATAAGGATTGGTTGAAGCTGTGATTAAGAAAAGACAATAAGACCTTAGAGATAACTCGACTAGGCTGAACTCTAGCCCTGGTAGTGTAGAAAGAGTTGGAAGAAGGGGAGAGTCCTCAATTCCTTCCTTGTTGAGTAGTATGTTTTCTCTTGGATGAGGAAGTTGGTATGCCAATGAAAGTAAAAAGGTTTTGACACATAGTGATAAGGATTGTATTGCTGAAGATGCAATTGAAATTTGTTTATGTTGCACTTGTAGAAACATTTGAAGATAATATGATGAAGTGCATGAAGATATGCTAGAACATTTTGAAGATGTTTATGAATTCGAATGTTATGATACATGAATTTGGTTTAATATTACGACTAATATAATTTTGACTGTGATGATGCATGCTATGTATAGAAATGAATTGAAGCTATTGAGGAAGACAATTGCCAATGACGGGCAACCTCAAGAAGAGGATGACCAGGAGAAGGTTGTGGCTGAAAGATTGTTGGCAGGACTGTGAAAATCCTACTAAAGCACTGTTGATAAGGTAGAGATCAGAAAGAGAGTGCTAGTAGCCAAGAATCAGTATAAAGATATTCATGCCTATGTGGAACAAGGTATGAAAGGATTCGGGTGAGAACTGCTTCCGAAATATTTTATTGTCTCATGTTATGCATGAAAATTGAAAGGGCATTGGTATGCCATGGATACCCAAGTAGGGTATGATTCAGGAAGGAGAACCTGAATGATGGAGGTGTGAAATTCTGGTAGTAAAGACCGATTGTAACCCTCGAAAGAATTCATGAAATGATATTTCATGAACACATGGACCAATCAAGGAACGATTGGAAACAAAAGTGCTCATAGATAGCATGTTGCATGGAATTACTTCAAGGAAATGCATATTTTCATAAAGGACAGACAATGGATTTCCCATTGAGGAAGGATGACCTTCCAACATTTCTACTCACATTGTATAGGTGTTAGAGAAAACCAAATTTGGGTGGCCATGAGTGTTGGCACCCTAGTTATTAATGAAGGCTTAATGCTTGGGTGCATTCATGTGAAACTTTTAAGTTTCATGTGTACTAATTTGGGATCATGATCAGCCTATAGCAGGAAGCATGGTCTTGTTGTAAGAATGAATGAAAATGAATAGGCCATGTGGTGGAGGGGTTGGTTAAGTTCCAACACACCATGGCCAAGAACCTATCATAGAGTGTGACAAACTTGAAATCAATGCAGGGGTGCATTGGGTATGAATGTGGCCACAAATGTTGGTGCATTCATTAAAATCAATTGATATCCAAGTCACATTTTGAAAATTTGGTAGGCTAGAATGATGCATAGGTAAGGGATGATGTATCCTTTCGCTTTGAATCCTTGAATAGATGAAATGACCTGGACTGTTAGTATACTTGATTTTCGAAAAAGGTAATGTACACGAAAAACTAACAATTGTTTGGTTGTGTAAAGAATGAAATTGCTGGGAGGAAAGGGTCTTGGATATGGTAGTGTTGTAAGTCCATAAGGAAGACAGATTGCCTGCTAAGCCAAGTTGCAAGGAATGGTATTTCCTTTTTGAGAAAGTAATTTAATCGTTAAGCATGCACAATTCTGAAATTGTTGTGATGATGTCGTAAAGGTGCAATAAAATGTATATGCATGGAAAAGCTAACAAGTTGTTTGGTCGATTGAAGTTGTAAGTGTAGGAAGCAAAGGGGTCGTGGATATGGCAGCATTGTAAGCCCATAAGGAAGGCCAATTGCATGCTGAGCCAAACCGTTATGGGAAGGAAAGTCCCATAATTATGAATCTGGTTCCTGTGCGTAACAAATATGAAAACAAATCGTGAGATTGGAAAATCTGTGGGTGACAGATTTGCAACAAAATTCTGAAATTTAGAATTTATAATGATGTCTCGTGAATTTTGTATACCTATGATACAGGTGAGAAGAAAAGACATGTCCAGAAAGGATAGATGAGGGCTATCAAAGTTGAAGATGATGAACATGGATACTACTGGGCCATGAAAACCCCGTGATAAACCATGATTGCCTAAAAATTATTGTGTTGAGGTAACACAAGTCGGAGGTACGCCTCAACAGAGCAAGTCTGAGGGATGCCTCGACTGTAAGACTCGATAGAGTCTCTAAATTTTCCTGTGCGAGAAAACCTTGGCAGGGCAAGATGGATCACCCGAGGGACTGTATAACAATGAAGGGGATTCCTGAGCCTAGGCCTGGAGGGTGAGTGATCGCAAGGAAGAGGAGACCTTAATAATTCTTGTAAACTATTGGGATCATGCACACAATGGGTAGTTTCCTGTGCGGAAAAACCTTGGAAAGGAAGATGAAATCATGATAGCTCTTGTGAACTATTGAATTGGAATCATGCACCCAATGGTTACATCAAGGAAAGCGATGAGTATGGATAACAAAACTACCATGTGGATACAAACCCACAAACTGCACAGATAAGTATTGTGCTAAGATTATGAAATTTTCCTTTTGAATTTTGAACAACAGTAAGATGTTTTCACACAAAATTGAGATTAATGTTCTTGTTGTCCAAGAATTATTGAAGGCATATGACGAAGACTAAGATCTTGAAAGAGGACCTGACCGAGGATGAAGGTCAAGACTTCTGAAGTAGCTAAATGAGAAAGGCATGACAGGTGTTTTTGAGAAAGAACATTGAGGACGGTGTTCCTTTAAGGGGGAGGGAATTGTAACACCCTATTTCCCCCAATTTGTAATTAATCATAAAATAGGAATTACCATGCTAATGCATGAGGACAATGTAAATGTATTATTGTTTGAGTTGCCAATGACTAACTGGGGGGGGTGAAGCCTTGAAAGTACTAGCCATGATATCACCAGAGGAAGAATGTGAAAACTATAAGAGAGGGTTCATTATGACAAATAACCCCAAATTTTCCTTGATGAGGATGACAACCTCCTTTGGATCCCAAGGAGAGAAATCAGTTAATGAAGAAAGGACCGATGGTTGAATTATCAACCACCCCCATGAATGAAAACATGGGCTATCAACCTGAAGTACCACAGGGACCTGTAGAACTGAGCTTCCTTCTGACAGAAGGAACATGATAGGTCAGCAAACCTTCCAAGGTAAGAGGGATACACATGGGAGAGGAGGCACCGAAAAAAGGGAGCGTAATCTTGCAAGGGAGATGCGCAGAGCTCTCCAGCGAGTCACGAAATGAAGGTCGCGAGCTTGATGCCGAGGAGCATTTGAGAAACCTCGTTGAGGCCATAACCGAGAGAGAAAGATCTGAGTTACAGAGAACATGACCCAACCAAAAGCGGAAATGGAGGAAGAACCCTTGAGAAGTGTGAGAATTCCCTGGTGATATCATGGCCTAGCACGGGGGTGGCCAGAGTGCTAAGAATAAATGCCTCTATGCCTATGGTTGGGTGGAAGGATGAACACCCACAGTCAGTTGGTTGGCGGCAACCTGTAATAGATAAGTGATCTCCTGCCCTATGTAATTTATCTATAACTGTGTATGAATTGGATATACTATATTCCTTTTATCACTGCTTGGTTGTATAATTAGGCCAGTAAGAAATCATATGGTTAGGATATGTTTTATACTTGTAAATACTTGTGTCCTGTGGTGGCATAAGCCTGATTCACGAACTGTGTGTCCTTCGACCGTGAACACAGTTTCATGTACGCATGTAAACCTTCCTAATTGTTTTGAGTCCCTTGAAGGACGAAGCCTGTTAAGCCCAGAAGAAGAGCGCAAGGCTCTTAATTCCTTCATAGCTGACAAATATCAGGAGGGATAACACTTGCAGAGTGTTTCTTAAACCAAGGTGGATTGCAGAGGAAGGGACAAAGGTTCGAAACCTTTGGAGACCGAAATTATTCAAGAACTGGAAGCAGCGAAGGCTCTAGAGGAAAAACAGTCGATATTGGAGGAACGCAAAGACGAGGATGAACAACCATCAGATCTACATAAGTAGCGATAATCTTAACGCTTCATGCTCAAAGGAGGATTTCGATGTTCAGGGAAACAGAGGTAGTGATCCCTTCGAACGTACGATACATGAAATCCTTAACTCTTCAAAGAGGAAATCAAGCCATCCATTGTAGAGGATGCGTGGCGAGAGCTTAGAATCTCACTGACTTGTAGAGAAAGAAGGTCAAAGAACATATTGTTCGAACGAGCGATGTGCGAAGTCGCGATTTGATCGTAGACATCCATCAAGGAGGGAACGTGGCGAAATCTCAGCATTTTGCTTACTCGCGACTCGAAGGAGTCAACTTGCAAGGTTTTAAGGACTCGTGATATGCGAGATCATGAAAGGATCCAAACCATTGGATCCAAGCCACGGGAGAACCGCTGGATCAGAACCTCCACATGGTATCACATATTGGGGGTTCAAAGGTCGAAAGAATTCCTTTTCGACTACAGAAGTCGCGAAGTGCCAAGAATTGAGGGCTCGTGCAAACATGTGGCACATCCGTTAGGGGGGGAATGCATGGTTGATAGGTGGTGGACACATGTTGCCTGGGAAAGATTCAACCCATTGTTGACTTATCATGTTTCGGGGTTTCGAAGGGTGAAGAAGTTGCACCTTGATCACTAAGGTCACGAAACACCGAGAGCCAAGGTCTCGTGCAACGGGCGGCAGCGACACGGCTCGTCAGCAGAGTACAGCAGAGGAGACAAGTGGTGTGTACGTGTCACTTTGGCAGAGTCCACGTAACATTGACCTTTCGCATCTTAGGGATTCGCGAAGTCACGAGATGTGAGTAGTGCTAGTGTTTAGCCTAGCCTACGGTTACATGTAGCAAGCGCTAGCGAGGAGTCGAGAGCCTTGACTCTCCAACTCGCGAGTTGTGAAAGGCACTTACGCTAAGGCCAGATTGTGGTCGCTTGGAGGAGTATAAGGGAAGGGATGGTCTATGCTAGACCCCGTAGAAATTCAGGGATTCTATCCCTTGAGGAAGAGAGAAAATTTTATCTTTTCCGTAGTGGGTATGTGACAACCAATATCACCCTTTTCTTAAGGGTTAAAATTGCAAAATTTTTCTCACATGGCTTTATAAACCCATAATGTTGCTAACAAAAACCTTAAAAATGCACCATTTTTTCAGTGTTAAAGTTACAATTTGTCCAAACCATGACCTTAAAAACTAATATTATTGCAACCAAAATATTAAAATCATTCCATTAATCAAAATGTGGTTCTACTAGTAGCACCCTTTTGTCGGGCTTAAAATTCAACATTTCTTAAACTATAGCCTAAAAAATCGATGCTATTGCAAACAAAACCATATAATCAATCTTACTAATGAACTTACCATGATTTCTAATGGTTGTACGAATTCAGTGATCTAGTAGCATTCTTAGGGTCATAGGTACATTTATTCATTAGGATCATTAACTTAAATCTTCACCCAAGAAGCAATGATTCTAAAACCTTTATTTTCCTCAAAGAGGAGTTAAGAGTAAAGGTCATAAACTCAATGGTGTGAAAAGTCAAAGTGGGTGAAGTACAATCAATGCTAGGAATTATGTAGTTTTATAATATAGATTAGACTTCTATAGTTTCCTATATAGTGCACAATATCTCATAAGTTTGCACAATCCCTTGATTGATAAACAAAGTGAGTTGAGGGATTCAATATATATTATTTGCAATTCTTTGGCCCAACATATATATTGTAGAACTAAAATACAAGGTAGAATTCATGGGATGGTTATAGGGGGATGAAAAATGATGGTGAAGTGTCTTGTGGAAAATTGAGGCTCCTAACAAATCAACAATCCTATTTAGATCTCTCTCAAAAAAAATCTCACTTTGGAGAATCTTAGAAAATGTGGATGGGAGGGACCATAGATATGCCCACTATGCATAGAAGATGGGGAGAGAGTGTAATGTCCCCTCCGTTACAAAAACAAACCGAGAGGTATAAAAGGTAAAAAAAAATGCATTAGGGAAATAAAATCATCACATAATTCATAGAAATGCAAATCACACGACATCATAATTAAAAACGGCCCATTCGACGCATTARCATAATTAACAACGATGCATAAACATAAAGAGTGATGCAATTCAACACAACACGATCAACTGAAGAAATATAATAAATGATCAACCATGACACTGAGTAATGAATAACTACCCGCCCAACCTACCCTACAAGGTTAGGACCTTCAGGACACATAAGCAATGCTCAAGCTCAAGATTCATCTGATTGATTTTGACCACTTAAGGTCTCGGGGATGGCGAATGTTCTGAGGAATAAGGAGGTGTCTAAATCCCATTAATCCAATCAACCGAAAATCAACTAGACAAATCAATCAATCACAATCATCAATTATTCATGGCACAAGCATAATCATCAAATTTATTTTCATGGCATAAGAGTAAGCTAATTATTTTATCAATCATAAATCAACATTTTTCAAGGCACGTGAAAATCTAATTCTAAAACATTCATACATCAACAGTATATAATCATGGCGCGTGAGAGATTGAATTTCTATAACAATCATACATCAACATTAAATAATCATGGTGCGACGGGGTAGTCTACTATACTTATCATTTTTCAAGCAGCCATGAGTGTAATTGAGCAAGAGGAAAATTCATAAGAATATAATAACTTAAGAGCATAAAACATGTTAGATCATGTTGTCATTGATTCCAATGGTTTGATTGATTGATGTCATTGATTGATGTCAAGTGATTGATTGATGTCAAAGGATTGATTGATTGATGATTGATGTAATATAATATGTATTGTCCTTGATGAGAATGCATAGATGAAGATGGATCAATGAGTTGTCATTGATACATGATGAAGATGCATCGATGTGGTTTCATTGGTATATGATGCATTGTTGGAAAAATGTATAGATGACTCATTATTTTCTTATCATGATTGATAAGGTTCAAAAATGGATGAACTCCAAAGTGGTCCCCTTATGCTGAAAGCCCTCATGGGAAGACGCTTTGCGGATTGAGTTATCCTAGAAGAATGGTTGCAGTACCCATGCTCTCATTATTGTCTTATGATGATTGATAAGGTGCACAAACGGATGAACTCCAAAGTGGTCCCCTTATGGTGAAAAACTTCATGGGAAGACGCTTTGCAGATAGAGTTATCCTAGAAGAATGGTTGGAGGACCCATGCTTGTATGTGGAATAACGAGATGAAGATCAAGGAAATTGTTGGTGAAACTATCCTAGATGAATAGTGCTTGTCATGCCATTTCTGGTGGTATGTGGAATGTCACATAACTCCTCATGGTTTGAGAGTTATGGCCGAAGATGAAGGACACCCACATGAAGGCTTGAAGCCCCCAAGGTCAAAGAAGTCAAAGTGACCTAAAAGAAGAAATCAGTATTTAAATGATAACGTAAAGTGACAAAGTCAAGGTGGATTATTTAAATAATAAAGAGAAGTGACAAAATCAAGAAATGATAAAGTAGGGTGACAAAATCAAGAAGGAATATTTATGGAAAGTGGTTAACCCTAAAAATAAGGAAAATAGGTTAAGTGACCTAGAAATGGGTTAATATTATTTAAATGATAAATTAAAGTGACAAATTCAAGGTGCATTATTTAAATAATCAAGAGAAATGAAAAAATCAAGAAATGATAAAGTAAGGTGACAAAATCAAGAAGGAATATTTAAATGATAAAGTATTGCAGAACTTTCTATTTATGGAAAGTGGTTAACCCTAAAATAAGGAAAATAGGTTAAGTGACCTAAAAATGGGTTAAGTGACCTAGAGGATGAAAGTATAAATAAGATAGCAATGGTCTCTTGTAGCTCATCCTTTTTGTGGATCAATGGAGAGCTTCTTGTGAGAATATCTTTTGGAGTATTGATGGAGAGCTTCTTATGAGAGCTTCTTGCGCATTTTTGGTGTGGAACACTTGAGAATATTGATAATCTATAGGTGACTTAGGTAACCAAGGATATATAAGCCAAATTTCAGAAGGAAAGTGAAGAAAAGAGGGCCGGAATTGAAGGAAGGATAAATTATTTTCATGATTCTTTCTAAGGTATGTTATTTACAGGTCATCTCACCATTTTGGCAATAAATTTTTTCTATAATGATTCAGACCGTGGTATTTATATGACATTGAGGAAACATATCCAAGTATATGTGGTAAAAAATTCAGATTGTGGGTCGTTTTATTTTTGGAGATACACTCTGTGGAAAATAGGGTTTGTGGCTAGTCCTGAAACTAGTCTAAAACAGGTGTTTCGGGTAAAAATGTCATAACTTCTTCATAACAGATCCAAATTCAGTGAGACCAATTGTGTTGGTTATATTACAGTCGGTAGTATTCTTTGTAACAGTTTTATATCAATTCAAATAATATTCTGTGCGGGGCACACTCTACAAGGTCGCTCTCTAGAATAATCCATAATTTAGCAAGGTATGCCATTTTTGCTATAAATACTTTTATGAGAGGTTACAAGTAGTGCCACTTGGAGGAATTGCATAAAACACACTGAAGAACATTTTTTATCAGTTTCAAATTACAGGTACAAAGCTATGATTATTTCAAGTTAGGGTTGTTGACTAATCCAAAACTAGTCATGGTTGAGACAAGCAATTGATGAGTTGGCGCATACATGAGGTGTATAGTTGATGATGTTGGTACATATTGATAAGTCATTGTTGATGAGTAGTTGACACATGATTGGTATATACTTGGTACATGGTTGGATGCACTTGTTTATGGTATAGGTTGATTACAGGTTGTTTGGCACAGGTTGGTGCATCGTTGATGCTCTTGTTTATGGTACAGATTGATATATGTTGAGGATTGTTGTCTCATCTCAGTTGGTTCTAAGGATGTAAGATGAGTCTTGCATATAGAGCTGGTTCTCTTGTAGAGTTGTACTCTATTCAGTTGTTGCTGAAAAACCCCCATATTGAAGTCCATAATAAAAAGAAAAATTGTACATACATCTTGTGTTCCTTGTGCTCCTTGTGGAGATGATTTGTTGATGATCTATTGTTGATATATGTTGCTGATATGTATTCACATCTAACTGATTATTAATGACAGCAATGAGTAATGAGTAAATTTTGAATGCTAACTAATGAGTTATGTGTAAGAGGGAAGTTTTGGGAAAAATATCCCCACACTCATTCACCACCCCCTCTAAGTGTGGTAGGTGTGTCCAACAATTGGTATCAGAGTGAGCCTTCACTACATGCCTTAAAAAGCTTGAAGGAGATCCATAGACACACAAATGGATGATGAAATACCAATCCTTGATGAGGAAAACTCTTCTACTTGGAGAATAGATATGAGAGTGTATTTCAAGACAATGGGAGCAACTATTTGGAAGGCAGCCATTGGTGGATTAGTTCCGTTGAAGAACAAGTCAAAGTTTGCAAATGAAAGGGAAGGAAAGAAGAATGATGCATTGGCTCTCAATACCATTCTTAGTGGACTTTCAAGCCCTATCAAAGAGAGCATGGGACAATGCACTCCGCCAAGGATCTATGGCTAAAGCTAGAGGATACATACCAAGAAAAGAAAGAAGATGTTGAAGACCACTCCATCAAGATTATCAAAGGTAAAGAATCTCTAACTCTTGATTGCATATGTGATGATTTTGAAGAAATTTCAAATAAAGGAAAAGAGTCATGTGATGATGTTGGCAAGAAGGAAGATATTGAAGATACTTCAAACGAAGGTAAATAATCTCCAAGGACTCTTGATTGCATTGATTCAAAATGTGATGATGTTGATTTTTTCTCAAGTGAAGAAGATGATCTAGAAACAGTTTGTGTAAAGTTTGATGATAGTTATCCCATGGAAAGAATAGAAGAAAATCTATTAGAACTTCAAAAGGAAATTGAAGAGGGTTTATATAGATATAGAAGTGATCATTTTTATACACACTATAACTATCTTTCGGATAACACTAAAAAGTTTCTTAGGAGGAGTCAAAGGTACATCTTGATGTTAAAGGAAATGCTCAAGGAGAGAAATAAGACTCAACGAGAAGAAAAGGAAGAAGAAATCACAAGACTAAAGAATGAAAAAGAAAATGTGAAGGTAGATGATGAGATTAGAAAAAGTTTTGAAACTATTGTTCATCTCAAGACCCAAATTGAAGAAGCCAAAAGAATAGAGGAACTATTGAAGATTAAAATAAATGAAAAGGAAGGGTCATGTTGTAAGTTAGAAGCTGAAATTGTTGACCTTAGAAAGTGTTGGCAAATATTTAACAGACAATTAACAGATAGTGAATGCTTGTCATTGATGGCAACAATGAAGATGACATGAGAACAAGAAGTTTGTAATTAACAGGAAAACAGAAGATAAGTACAGAGAGGTGAATGATCGAATGCAGCGAAAGTTTGTGAAGAAGAATCTTTGATTGTTGAAGAGGGAGACATATCTCAGCCGAAAGATTCGAGCACAGGGTCCGACCACTGTTGGATCGAAGAGAACCTACACAGTCTTTAAAGAGCAAGGAGAAGCGGGTGTAATCACAATATGCAAATTCGCGATGAAATCTGAGCCGTCAGATCAAACTTTGATCTGGACCGTTAATTCCAGTCACTGTCGAAGTATCAGGGATCAAGACTTTGAAATATCAAAATCATTTGACAACAAGAACCCCGAAATCGCGATATGAGATTTCGCGATTTAATCGCAGCCAATGAATAGAAGATCAGATCTGGACCGTTGATTTAACTTCTTATTGGAGTTTTGGGGATCGCGAACTCAAGAAGCAAAGAACTCAATGCAGCGAGAATGCCGATTTCACGATATGCGAAATCGCGATTGAATCTGGACCGTCAGATCAAGAAATAACCTAGATCGTTGATCACAGCCCATATCGGAGTTTCGTGAATCGCGATTTGAAACAAATGAAAGAAGAACCCTGATTTCGCGATATGAGATATCGCGATTCAATCACAATCTTCAAGTCAATATCAGACTTGGACCGTTGATCAAACTCCACATCGGAGTTTCGTGAATCGCGACATAGAGAGGCAAAGAACACAATGCAATAGGAATGTCGATTTCGCGATATGCGATATCGTGATTCAATCGCAGTTATCAAGACAAGCTCGGACTTGGACCATTGATGTAACTCCTTATCGGAGTTTCGTGAATCGTGACATGGAGTGACAAAAACACTGCAACAAGAAATGCAAAATTGCGATATGCGATATGGCGATTCAATCACAGCCGTTAAATCAAGCTTGGATTGGGGCCGTTGATGTAACTCCATCTCGGAGTCTCGGCTATCGTGACTTGGAGTGACAAGAACCTCCATCTAAGGAACAACGAGATGTGAGATCGCGAAAAGATCAGGACCGTCAGATCACCAAGAATGTGGATCGTTGATCTGAGCTCAATATCGGAGCTTTGCCTATCGCAACTTGGACTAACAAGAACCTCCAACTAAGGAACAGTGAGATGCGAGATCTCGAAAAGATCTGGACCGTTGATTCATCGAGATCATGGACCGTCAATCAGGGTCGATGAAGATCATAGCAAAACGGACTCATGATTGCAAATCAGTTAGCGTTTCAGTTGGTGTTTCAGTTGCTTAGACAGTTTTCGACATTTTGCCTAAGGAGTTGGGAAGTTGAACCGTCGTGTTCGTGTGTATAAAAGAAGATGAAATTGACTGTGTCGGGTTGGTCGTTCTGTAAGTGAAAAAGAATGAAACTGTAAGAATAGAGACGAAGAGGATGCGCAGGAGGAAATTGAGCAGATGTGAAGGGTGAGATGAAATGCAGATCATAATAACAGAGAGTTGAAGAAGAGTGGAATGAGAGCACGAGTTGATGCTGAGCATACCTGCTGAACAGACAGAGGAAGAGTAGAGCTGCAGAACAGTGTGTAGAAGACCAGATTTACAGAACAAAGAAAGATTGGTAAGACCTGATTTATCTGTAAAGTTGAATGTTTATTTAGCCATTTATATTCTAGGGAGGTTGGGAGGTGCTCGGGAGGACTGTTGTCCTCAGAGGTTCAAGTGGGATATTGAACACAGGAAGTTGTAGCTTCCATCTGGTTGCAGCTAGAGAAACCAGGGTGGCAGGGAGGTGCAAGGGAGAACTAGTGTTCTCTGTTATGCAGGTTGGAGCCTATGTAATTGGAATTTGGTGCTTACATCCAGTTGGTGCTGGAACATTCAAGAAGTTGGTGCTTCCATCCAGTTGGTGCTGGAATATTCAGGGAGTTGGTGCTTCCTTCTAGTGGGTGCTAGATAAACCAGAGATTTGGTGCTCTCAAACAAGTTGCAGCTTGTAAAACAGAGGTAGCAGCCTCACATTGAGTTGGTGCTCAATTGTAAATGATGTACAGAACTAAAAAAGATTGCCTATCATTTCGAAGAAGAAGAGGCTTTCTCCCTTTATGGGTTTCCTCGTGAAAATCTGTCTCTATGTGTACTTTATGTGTGACTGATGGTCTTTACTTTTACTGTCCATATGTTGTATATTGTTGATGATCACTTGAAGGAAGATTAAAAATATTTAAAAGGTATAAAATTGTTTAACCTCATAAACAACTGATTCACCCCCCCCTCTCAGTTGTTTTAGTATTTCCAACAATTGGTATCAGAGCGGGTTCCTTTTATTTAAAGGTAGATCTGTAAGCTTAAACATGACAAGTCATGAAGGGACTTCGGCCTCTAAGCCCTCTCTATTTGATGGAACAAATTTTGCCTTCTGGAAGATTAGAATGAGAACATACTTAATGGCCTTGGGTGCTGATGTTTGGGATGCAGTAGAGACTGGATATACAAAGCCTGTTGTGCTAGCCAACAAGGATGATAAGTTAGAGTTTAGTTTTAATGCTAAGGGGATGAATGCTATCTTGAATGGACTTGTTGAAGTTGAGTTTGTAAAGGTGATGCAGCTTGATACTACCAAAGCAATGTGGGATAAACTTATTAATAGTTATGAAGGAAATGAGAAAGTAAAAGAGGCCAAACTTCAAACATACAGATTGAAATTTGAACAACTAAAGATGAATGAAGATGAAACAATTAGCAAGTATTTTTTAAGAGTTGAATAACTTGTAAATGCC
>JASDQU010102918.1:376238-388583 GCA_032191745.1 Picea mariana | reverse complement strand
ATATTGTATTGTAAACAATGTAACACAATGTATGAATATAATATATGTTGGTTTTCCCGGTTTGGGTTTCCAGGTGAAAAATCTCTGTGTAATGTTTGTATTTGCCATTGTATCTTTTCTGTTCTTTTCTGAATATCAGTTTGCAGTAGATATTGTACAAGGTTAGAATTTACAAAAGTAACCATGATATCATCTAAATCCCTTCAGGTATAACCCTAGTCTTATTTTCTAATTCCAAAATGGTTGGGCTAGGCTGAAGAAGAGGTTGTAACTGTAATTGGTCCAAGGTAGTAGTGGTCATGACATTGATAGCTTCCCCTAGGTCTATGAGAGTGTTTCCAATGGAGACCTCATTAATAGTTATGGTTACGACGGGGTTTCCTAGGTTCCCATATTTTGCTAGCTTTGGCTTCTCTAATATGTATTCCGAAAGATTTCCTATCAAGTGTACTATAGGAGGGTCCTTCTGCTTCCTACCTATCTTCTTGATACACAATTCTTTGACTACCTTATTGTAGATTGGAATGTCTTTAATGGTTTGAAGTAGGGGAATCTTGACACAAATATTCTTCAATTCATTCAAGATGTCAAATTCTGGTCGGGTGGTAGTTTTATCTATTACCAATCTGTCTGGATAAGGAGGGGCCTTCGTGCTTTATGAAGGATCATTTTGGGGAAGCTTAGGTTCTTGGTTCTTCAGGATAATAACATATTCCCACCTAGTGTCATCTGTGGGTTGTTTGGTGGTTTCTTCTTCTTATTCTTCCTGGATGACTACTGAAGGTCTTTACTTATCCAAAACTTTTCCCGATCTTAGTTGGATTTTCTGTAATGGAACAGGAGTGATAACATATGTCGGAAAGGCATGCATCCCAACATTATGAAGAGGTTGATGGGGCTTATCATTGGTATTGGGCACTAGTTGTTCTGGTAATAGTGTCGGTCTCAAGAAGCTTGCATTATGATATTGTAGTGGAATAGGAGTTAAAGGTGGTGGAACAAAACCTGGCAGAAGCTGCAGAGTGTTCGGTGGGAACCGAGGATAAGGATGGTTGGACATAGGGATAGGTCGATATTGAGGGTTTCCTTGGTTATATTCTCCTCTCCATCCTTGAAACCAAGGATGTTGGTACTGAGTAGACCAATTTTTCCAACCTGGTGAGTTCCACTGTTGTTGTTGTTTATAAAAAAGTGGAACTTGAGATTGTATATCTAGGTATGTGGGTTGGTTCCTAGTCTTCCATGGCCTCCTAGGTGCATAAGAAGACTCCCCAGGATCTCCACTCCTATGGATGGCTAATAAACCGAGAAATGATGTACATTTCTGAGTTGAGTGGTCTTCCGTACATAAGCCACAAATTGAAATGTTATCTAATGGGCATTCCCTTGATGAGTGTTTCCTTCTGCATCTTGGGCAATATATGCTCATTGTGACATTTTCCTCTTCCAGTTTCTTTTTAATTTTGAGGGTGCCCAACTGGGAACCTATTTTTATTAAGATGTTTGTATTGAAGTTCTCTAAAAGGTTCCCTATCTCTTCTCTCATGATACCACCTGAACTAACTAGTTTTAATCTTCTATTATAAGGGTCCCGAACATTCTTTCCTATTTTGGCTCTACTCCTTGAGTACATTTTACACATTTCACATATTTCGGAAAATGGTTTATGGGAGATGTCACCTGATGCCATCAGGTTAAGCATCTCTAGATATTCTTCTGAAATTCCCTTAAGGAAAAGAGCCCTAACTACATCCTCTGGGAGGTCATGGTATTTTGACTTCTGGGATATATAACCAAATCATTCTATATAATCTTCGAGGGTCTCATCTTCTAACTGTTGGATTTTAAAGATGTCCTTGCGAGACTCCTTGGTCTTGCAGTAGTCTTGGTACTTCTTAGGAAATATGTCTTTCATGGCTTCAGAAGATCTAATAATGGATTCTACCAACCCCATGAACCATCTTAGTGAAGAGTCTTTGAGGCTGGCAGGAAAGAGTTTTAGTTTTTGGGTATCTTGTACATAGTTATATCTCTTACATAAGATGTCAAATTCAAATAGGAAGGTGTTTGGATCTTCACTGTTTTTCCATAAAAGGTAGGAAGTGCTGAGAGAGGAATATTCTTCATGTTGACATTTGGGGTGGTGTCTAAAATTGGAAACCTGAAGGTAGTTTCAGTTTGGTTTCCAGTTTCTTCTTCCTCTCCATGTATTACATTGTTATGATCCTCCTGATCATCCATGTTGGTTTGATTTCCAAAAAGAGAGTACCTGGGTGGTTTTATATTTGAAGAGAAAAAGGTTTCTCTTTGATGGACAGGTATTCCTACAGATTGGATGTCTGGGACTCTACTCGAGCCAGTTGAGACTACTGGTGCAAAATTTTCTGTGTTAGTTTGAGAGATAATTACATTAGTTAAACTACCAAACAAAATATTCACATGTTCAGGGTCTATGATGTCCTCAAAATTAGGGTCTCTTGGTGGTGGTGTAAAAACAAAGGTTGTATTGTTTGGTTTTGTAGAAGGCTTGAGTGGTCTTTCCTCCTAGCCCAATATGATTGATTCTTTAATTTCTTGTTCTATAGTGCTCTCTGTGTTAGTCTCTTCAGAGATTATTTTAGCTCTTTGAGTTGAGCTAGTCCTGTTTTTTGGTATTAGTCTGCGGATTTTATAAGTGGAATGTCCCTTCCCCCAAAAAGATCGGAAGGAATATTGGTTGAAAGGTCTGATTTTGATTTAATGTATCTACCTTTTGGATCTCTAGGTCTATTCATGAAAGAAAACAAAAAGAAAAAGAAAAACTACCATTGGGTTTGGGGGAGCCTGCAATAGTAGATGTGCAGGTTCTTACCTCTCATATTAAAGTTCCCCCAACGCCAATCTAATGCTAAGTTCTAGGAATGATCTATTTCCTAAATATTTCATACCTTGAGATAACTCCTCAACAACGATGCCAAAAATGATCGGTGTTCTATAGCACTAAAAAAAAAACTAAAAATCCTCAATTAAATTGTCAACCTAGGGTAAGTAAACTTAGATTTGTAGCAAAATATATGCGAAGGTAGAAGGGTTGGTAGTAGTATAGTCTAAATAAGGAAGTGGCTATATAAAGCCTAATCTATTCAAGAAAATCTATTTAATGATCAAACCCTACTAAAGAAGTAACCTTTGGGCCAAGGATCGATGGATAGTTATAGGAAAACAAGTGAAAACCCTACTTAAATAAAACTAATTCATTCATAACAATAAGCAAAAGAAACTATTTTAGCATAACAATAAACAAATAGTAAAATAAAACTACTTTAACTAGCCTACCTAAATTCAAGTAAATAAACAAGCAAGCAGCTATTCTATTAAATCAAGAATAGACAAGTAAGCAATTAACCTATTAAAGCAAGAAAACAACTAACTACACTAGGATAACTTATACAACAAGTAAACTAAGTAAGACTACTCAATAAGCAACTAACTAAGCTAAGAGACAAGTGAACTCTATTCTTAATACAACTATTTCTAATCTACAAAAGGAAATCTACTTAATTGAAAGAAAGAAGAGTTAACAACTAATTCTTAATATATGAGAAGAAAACTACTCTTTAACCTACCGAAGCAAAAGACTATCCATCCTACAACAACGATAAAACTATATTCTGATCTATGAAAGAAATAAACTATCTTTTAACCAATGAAAACTCAAATATAGTGTTGATGATTGTGTATGTCTTTGGTGTCTTATAATATCATGATGGCACTTGACAATGAAAGATAATTCAAGAGGTATAAACTCGATATTGATTTCAATAGCAAAGTGAAAGGTGTGGATTAAGCAATCCAATGAGAACTTAGCCATTACAGAAACAATGTTAATTACCCTACATATTCATGTGATTATTACTCATGTATTAGCCATCAACAATATGACAATATTATAATTGTACTCTATGTTATGTAAGAAAAACTCGTAACTACATTCAATCATTAACTAAAAAATGGAATTGCAACCTAAATCTAGGAAAGAAATTGCATAAAGTAAAATTAAGCTAGACCTATTTCAACAACTCAAATTGCAAAAAGGAAAATGCTTGTAAACAAAAATTAAGAATGATTCTTAGCATATAAAAAGTAAACTAATGAATAAATTAATTAACAACTAGCTAAGCAAAATCTAAACAATAATTAAATAGGCAATCTACAAATAAAAATTGAAGCTAACCCTATCCATCCACCAAAGCCTTGTGAAAGAAAACATAAATTAAAATTATGTTCTACTCTATTTCAAACTCTGTTTTAAACTTGATTTTAAAAGCATAAATAAAATACAATCTAATATTTAATCGCACACGGGGTTAGTGTATAAGTTTGCAAAATTGTTCCTACTAACTACAAAGTTACTGCATATTAAAAAAATCCTTCATACTAACCTGCAAAAGAGAACTCACACAGTTAAACTATAACAACAAACTATATGAAAAAGAAATAAAATAGCAATTTCATGTACAGGAAATAAAATAAAAGACATCTATGCTATGAAATTCATAAATAACACATAGAACAGTTACCAGACTGTTGGTGGCCCCCTCATCAAGTCATGGTCACTTCTCAAAGGAACACCATGAACTCAGCAAAGCGATTTGACCATTAAAACTCAAAAACACAATCTTATATAATTATGGCAAATGAAAATGGCAAAAACGGAGGAAAAACGTATTTGACTCTAACACACTACTTCTTTAGCTGCTTAAGTATTGTATGACCACCAAAATAGTATTTATAATCTTTATAGACCAAGAGGTCGACCATTGGAGGGTCGAATCTCTTCTAAAAACAATAGATTACATTAATGGTGCCCTAACTGTTGAAATGGAGCAAGCCAATAATCGCCCTACTTAACAACCCAAACCGAGCTGTCAAGAGTTCAGTAGTTGGAGGGGTCAAGCACGAGAAAAACCCATGTTTCTGATTCGCCCATCATTGGCCGCCAATACCATAACCGCCAAATCTCCCATTGTTTTTGTGCAAGACGGAGTGCCGGACCGGGTACCGGATTTAGTACTGGATGGAGTGTCGGACTGAGTGTCGGAAGCAAAAACATGATGCGACTTTTCCCTGTAACACCAAAAAATGTGAATTACATCTCTAGAAACATAAAATCATACTGAATCATACTCAAGATCATCATAAAACATGAATTATGCATACCTGGTGTGGATCATATCATTTTGGCACAAAATACCTTCAAAAACTTCTCCAAAACATGAAAACACATATATACATTCGGTAAAAGTATCTAATAAACGCCATAAAACTGATCATATCTCGGGCCCAACAATTATGGAAAAATAATTTGTAATAGAATGCCCCCCAAAGTATGAATCTATAAAAGCATGATAGACAAAATACTTTGCCGTGTGAGTATTGAAGAAAAAAGCACATCGGTTGGAGACCTTTCAACAAAAAACAAGGAAATACAACATCATTATTGAGGTAGACATTCCCATACTCATAACACAAATGACTCAAAGAATAAGTGCTTACATACAAATATCCATGTCAAGTATGATAGGTCATGGCCACCAAATATACACTGTGGATCCATGCCATTGTGTCTGAAATATGAACATAGCCACCAAAGATACATTGTGGATCTATGTCATGAAGACTCAAATTTGAACATACCCACAAGACATACAATGTGGATCTATACAACAATACATACTCAAAATACTCCATTGCATCCCAGATCTATCAAATATGATCCGAGATATTCATCTCCACCATTCCATAGTACAAATCTAACCATGTGAATAAAGGTGTCGAACTAGAACATGGTAGAAATCATCTGATTACCGGTCAATGATGAAAACCATAACAGATGTGGAAGGAACCATCAATGATGATGATGGCCCTTAAGTTACACAAGTACATTATATTGAGTGAGAATATATGATTTGAAGTCAATCACTCATAGAATCATTCGATCGAAGGTCAATGATGAAAACCCATTGTCAAAGGTGATGAAACTTTCCATTGAGGCATGCAAGTCCCAGGGTACTGTAAAGTTTCTAAACCAACTTCCTAGATAACGTGTTGAAGTCGATAGGAAGTGATTCATCGTAGAAGGGCCTTGATGTATCTCCCATAAATGACACAAAACAAGTACAAATATTTAAATTAGATAAGAGTACAGAGTGATTTAGGACTAACTCGGGGAAGGATGATACTATTAAAGGCTTAAGAACTACAAAAATGGCTGAGATGATAGAAGGGTTTTATTATTGGACTTCTCTTGAACATATTGATGACACGACAACTGCCTTGGTAGAACTGACTCAAAATGTTAGGGTCCTAACCCGCACATAGGTAGAACAATATATTTGGATGTAATAAAGGTGAATATTAATAAGGCCTTGCAATAAAATAGAATAAGTCAAATGTAAGAAGACCTAATAGAAGCTTCCTCTTCTAGAAGGATCTTCCTCTAGATGCTTATTTTGATAGACATATTTAGTATAAATAGGAGTTGAGGGTATGATAACCCTAGCTTGGATATTATTGTAATAGAACTATGATTGACTGGAGGTTTCCCCCTCGAAGAGGCCCGTGAACATTGCTCTCAGAATCAAAGTGTTATTTCTATTGTTATTCTTAAATCATTTTAGTGTTATTGTGGTGATTATTCTGGTTATATTGTTGTTATTCTTCCATTTCTAGAATTTAATTTCTGTTTTGCATACTTTTTATATCTAGTATATTATAAGTGGTATCAAAGCACTTTCCTTGGCAGAAATTGTGGGTAATTTTTTTTCCAGGGTAGAGACGTATTTTGGCATATTTAAGCCACAAAGATTTGTCATTATGTGCATAAACCCACAGTTGAGGGATTCATACACGAATGAAATACAAGTGGTTCTTAAGTGCACATCTGTTGGCCACCCTTGTAACCCCTATTGGTACCCCTTCGAGTGGTAGCGCATCAAACAACACCTGTGTATGGATCGACCTAGATTTTCTGAAGCCCTCTTTAGATAAACCAATCGATAGCCTGACTGCTATAGTTTCACCGAGAACAACACTCGGGAAGATACTCTCTAGTACCTGAGTAGTCGGCTAGTACGACTAAGGGTATGGTCTATCCTCCTTAGTTAGTTCCCTGAGATATTGGGTTGAGTACTATTGTTGGATCCCGCACGTATATTAGAGAGCTATAGCATAGGGTAAACCCTTGTTTGTAGAACCCTTGAATACCTAACCCTTGGGGACAAAAACATAAACAAATTAAAACAAACAAGATCTATTGTCATGCAACTGTGTTTGGGTTTCCAAGTACATACAAATTTCTTTCTGGTTAAGAATTTGGGCATTTCCTCTCTGCAATATTCTTCATACTGGAATATAACTCCGCAAGTGTAAAAAGAAAATAAAAAAAGGTCTGGAATTTTTTTCACCATTATTTGAGACCTATTCCATTGGATTCATCTCTTCGCCCTTATCACATTCATCCATATCATTTTTCAGAAAAAATTTTGACCCTGCTTGCCCCTTTTCAGTTCCCCCATCCTCATGGCCCATACCCGTAGCCAAGACTTGGAAGCTAGCTTCAACACCTTGCAATCTAGTGTCATCGACACCCAACAAGAAGTGAAACAACTCAGTGCCAATGTTGCTGACAACAATACAACCATGCAGTCCTTAATGGAGGAAATCAAACAAGACCTCACCACCCAGATTGAATCTGTATTTTTGAAGCTCTATACCAAACTACATATCCCTACAGATAACCCTTCCTCTTCCTCACCTCCACATACTGAAGGTGACCATTCCTCTCATTCCCATAACTTTCAGAACCATCACTTTCAACATGACCTACGCCTTCTGCAGGTGGATGTGACAAAATTTGATGGCTCGAACCCCACTGGTTGGGTAACCCAAATAGAACATTATTTCTCTTTATATGACATTACAAATGACTTGGCCAAACTCCGGTATGGTGTTCTCCATCTAGATCAAGAACGTTGGAAATGGTGGCAATGGAGAAAAATTTCTCGTCAAGGGTATATTGCTTGGACACACTTTGTGGTAGAGCTTTATGAATGCTTTGACACTGACACCAACCAATTGGGTCATTTGACAAAGTTGAAACAATCAGGAATAGTGGAAGACTTTATAGCTTCCTTTGAGCTCCTAGATTTTCGGACAGAGGGCATGTGTGATGCCTTTTTCCAAGAATGTTTTATCAGTGACCTCAAGGATGAGATTCAGGCCCATGTCCTCATGGCTCGGCCTTAGATTTGGGTGGAGGCTACTAAAAGAGATAAAGAAACACACCAGGTTGTATATTCTCAAAACCGAAAACCCTCCTTTATCCCTCGCCCTAAACCAGTAAAGCCCACTACTCCCTCCGCTCCACTAAAGATCCAAAAATTAACCAGGGCTAAAATGGCTGAAAACCAACTCAAAGGACTTTGTTATAATTTTGATGAAAAATATTTCTTGGGCCACATGTGTAAGGAAAAAAAGTTGTTTATGGCCATCTCCGAGGATATTTAAGAAGAGGATATTGAAACTCCCCTTGTGTCTGAGTCACCTGAAACTCCCAACATAACCCCTCCCTTAGACCCTCCCGAAGTAGAATCAGTCATTTCCCTCAATGTTCTCACTGGCTTCTCTGCTCCCCAAACCCTCAAGCTAATCAGTTACATCAAGCATCGAAAGTTCATCATTCTGGTTGATAGTGGAAGCACCCATAATTTTATTCATTGTCACATTTCCTAAGAAACTCATTTCTACATCCATGCCATCAATAATTTCTAAATCATGATTGCCAATGGTGGCTCCATGAAATGTGGAGGGCGTTGTGAAAATGTGCGTCTCCAAATTGGCGACTACCACCTGAAATCTCATATGTTTGCTATAGACATGGGCGAGTGTGACATTGTGTTGGGTGTAGACTGGCTAAGGACTTTGGGTCCCATTCTCATGGATTTTAAGGAATTAAACATGCAATTTGACTAGGAGGGCCACCAATATAAGTTCCAAGGCATCACCACTAGTTCACCTGAGATCAATAGTTCCCATCGCATGGAAAAGATGCTCAAAAAGGGTCATTTTGGTGTTATTTCTCAACTCCATGCCATCCAATAAAAAAAACACCCTCGGTGCCACAAGACCTCCAAGCCATCCTTTCTAAACATCGAGTGGTATTTTCTACTCCCCAAGGATTCCCTCCGTCACATGGTGTTCATGATCATTCAATTCCCCTTGTACCCAGAAGCCGTCCTCTCAATATCTGTCTGTATCATCACCCCTTTTCCCCCAAAAATGAAATTGATAAAATGGTCCATGAACTCCTTAATGCAGGCGTTATCCACCCTAGTACGAGCCCCTACTCTTCTCCTGTGGTCATGGTCTTGAAGAAAGAAGGTTCTTGGTGAATGTTTCCTAACTTCTGTGCCTTGAAAAAACTTACCATTAAAGACAAATTTCCCATTCCTATCATTGATGACCTCCTGGATGAACTGAGTGGCGCCCAATTCTTTACTAAACTTGATCTTTGTTCGGGCTACCACTGGATATGTATGAAAGAGGCATACATTCCCAAGACTTCCTTTAGAACTAATGAGGGCCACTATGAGTTTTTGGTCATGCCCTTTGGCTTGTGTAATGCCCCTTCCACCTTCCAAAGCCTCATGAATCAGGTGTTTCGTCCTTTTCTCCGTCATTTTGTCTTAGTTTTCTTTGATGATATCCTCATCTATAGCAAGACCTGGACTAAACATCTTGCTCATGTTGATCGAGTTCTCCATCTACTCTCTTAGCACCAACTTTTCCTGAAACAGTCTAAGTGTGCTTTTGGCRCCTTAGAAGTAGAGTACTTGGGTCATATGGTTGGCAAGGACGGCGTCAGGGTGGATCCTAAAAATATTGAAGTTATGAAATACTAGCCTCACCCAAAGACTCTCAAAAKCTTGCGTGGATTTTTGGGCTTAATAGGTTATTATCGCAAGTTTGTTAAGAATTACGGAAAGATTGTAGCACCTCTCATTTCTCTCCTAAAAAATAACTCTTTCACTTGGACTCCAGTTGTTGCTCAAGCTTTTCAGACCTTGAAGATGGCCATGTACACCACTCCAGTCCTRGACTTTCCTGATTTCAAAAACACCTTTTCCTTGGAATGTGATGCTTTAGGGAAAGGAATTGGTGTTGTCCGTATGTAAGAGGGTCGGCCTTTGGCATTTACCAATAAGAAACTATCTAAAAGAAATCTGGGAAAATCTATCTATGAAAAGGAAATGTTGGCTATTCTACATGTCGTTGAATTGTGGCACCCTTATCTATTGGGGAAACACTTCCAAATTAAGACAGACCATCAAAGCCTCAAGTATGTTTTGGAACAACGCATTTCCTCCCTAGAGAAAAAAAAAATGGGTAACTAAGCTATTTGGCTGTGATTATGAGATCATTTACAATAAAGGAAAATAAAATGTGGTTGCGTATGCACTTTCCTGCAAATATGAAGATGAAGGATCCCTTTTTTCTCTTTCCTTCATTGTACCAGATTGGCTCCAAGTTGTTCGCCAGGAATGGCTACAAGATCCCAAAAGTTTGCAATTGATCCAACAATTGCGGTCTAGTGCTCCAACTTCCCCAGGGTACTCTTGGCTCCATGATGAGCTTCGATACAAAGTTAGTTTGTATTTAGGTAAACAATCAAATCTTAAATCCACGGTACTTTCTGAGCTTCATGCTACATCGATAGTGGGGCACTCAGGGTTCACAAAAACCTATGACAGGGTCAAACCTTCTTTTTTTGGGGATGGTATGAAACAAGAAATTCATAATTTTGTCACCGAATGTGATGTGTGTAAACGCAACAAGGGAGAAACAATCAAATATCTAGGAACACTACAACCACTCCCGATTCCACCTACTATTTGGAAGGACATATCTATGGATTTTATTACAGGCTTACCAAAATCGGGAAATAAATCAGTCATCATGGTGGTTGTTGATCGCCTTTCCAAGTATGCTCATTTATGCACTCTTCAACACCCGTTTACAAAATCCACGGTGGCTCAAATTTTCATGGATCAGGTGTTCAAGATCCATGGCATGCCACACTCTATTGTTTCTGATCGCGACCGAACTTTCACAAGCAATTTTTGGCAAGAATTGCTCAAGCTAAAAGGCACCCAATTGCATCTCAGTACAACTTATCCTCCCTAGACTGATGGCCAAACAGAAGTTGTCAACAAGTGTTTGAAAACATATTTGAGGTGTTTTGCCTCGAAAAGGAAAAATCAGTGGGCTCAATGGTTTCCCCTAGCTGAATGGTGGTACAACACTTCATACCATACAACTACACACATGACTCTTTTTGAAGTGGTATGTGGACAAAAGACACCTTCAGTTCTCTGATACATACCTAGTGTATCAAAGGTCCAGGTGGTTGACCAAACACTTAAAGTTTGTTGGATCATGTTGTCATTGATGCCAATGGTTTGATTGATTGATGTCGTTGATTGATGTCAAGTGATTGATTGATGTCAAAGGATTGATTGATTGTTGATTGATGTAATATAATATGTATTTTCCTTGATGAGAATGCATAGATGAAGATGGATCAATGAGTTTTCATTGATACATGATGAAGATGGATCGATGTGGTTTCATTGGTATATGATGCATTGTTGGAAAAATGTATAGATGACTCATTATTGTCTTATCATGATTGATAAGGTGTGCAAATGGATGAACTCCAAAGTGGTCCTCTTATGGTGAAAGCCCTCATGGGAAGACACTTTGCGGATTGATTTATCCTAGAAGAATGGTTGGAGGACTCATGCTCTCATTATTGTCTTATCATGATTGATAAGGTGCACAAACGGATGAACTCCAAAGTGGTCCCCTTATGGTGAAAGCCCTCACGGGAAGACACTTTGCGGATTGACTTATCCTAGAAGAACAATTGGAGGACCCATGCTTTTATGTGGAATAACGAGATGAAGATCAAGGAAATTGTTGGTGAAACTATCCTATATGAATAGTTCTTGTCATGCCATTTCTGGTGGTATGTGGAATGTCACATAACTCTTCATGGTTTGAGAGTTATGGCCTTACGAAGATGAAGGACCCCCATATGAAGGCTTGAAGCCCCCAAGGTCAAAGAAGTCAAAGTGACATAAAAGAAGAAATCATTATTTAAATGATAAATTAAAGTGACAAAGTCAAGGTGGATTATTTAAATAATAAAGAGAAGTGACAAAATCAAGAAGGAATATTTATGGAAAGTGGTTAACCCTAAAAATAAGGAAAATAGGTTAAGTGACCTAGAAATGGGTTAATATT